>JAULBM010296912.1:0-15168 GCA_032357055.1 Geukensia granosissima | reverse complement strand
ACCAATTGGGAGTAGACCAACTGGGAGTAGACCAACTGGGATGTTACCTTATAGGGAACACCTTTCAAGTTTATTCCCCCTCTATGCCCACTCTCATTGTGGGCGAGCTGATTTGACAAAATGTTACTGAGACATAGTGCTTCTTCATATTTGACATAGACCTTTGATTTGGGGAAGTGTAAGGCAGTTTAAAGTCTGTCACACATTCATTTGGTTTGTCGAGACTGAGACTACTTTTTCATGTTGGCAAATTTGTGTTGCCTTTTTTCAGCAACAATGCAGGTTAGCTTCCTGATATTTATCATAGACCTTTGGTAGGGCGATGTGTATTAGTGATTCCCACAAAAGCATTAAAAGGGCATGGAAAATTAGTACCAACATGACCAAAGATAACAGAAGGAAACCTTCAAGTTATTCATGGCATAGCACTTCTGTGCGAGCTTTGCTAGGGATTCCCTTTGAAGTTTTTAGAAGGGCGCCCCGCCCTGCCGCCTTGAGCCGCAGCCCCTCTGGCCCTTTCCAAGAACAGAACCAAAAAAATCGGCACCCTTTTGCCTTTTAAAACTAAAATAAAAAATCCCTTCCCTTTACCCCTATTTAACAAACGTATGTGTCACTTATCAAGTCGGATGTGATTACATAATCGGTATTTAAACATGTACAACATGTAATTGGATCGTTTCTAATCTGATAATTAGAGGCACGTGCTAACGGTAAACATCAGAGGGGGTGGGAGATTAACTCTCACCCCCCTGGCGTCCAGAAAATAATTTTAACTGGGCGATAATTTTTCAGTTGTAGTGGCTCAGGTGGCAAATCACGAAAAAAGTAGTTGAATAAAATCAAATAAATTGCGACTGACGACATATCAACTGGATATAATTGTGCCGGCCTGAAACAATTTTTCCATATGAAAATAACATTAAATATGAAGTGAAAAAAGACTCAAGAACACATTTTATTACAATTTTCATCTCATAACATAATTTTAAAATGTAGTTGGCATGGATTGTAATTAATCCATACACTTACTGACTCTCCAAAAAATAAACAGGAAGTTAAGAAAACTGGACAGGATTGGACTCAAATCCGGAACGGACATGAATGGATTAAGGCACAAAAATCAGAACTTGTGAAATCAAGGGGCTGAGGGTGAGACTGATAGAAAAATGGTATCAAATGTGTACTGGAGGCTTAATTATCTGGGAAAGAAAAGAATGATTATTTTTTCACTAAGCCTTTTGAATCTCCTCTGAAATATTATCAGCAATATTCAAATAGTAGTACTTGGGACATATAATAAGTCCCTGTTAGCACTGTGCATGTTTAAACAATTGCAAAGGCATTTATGTGACAAAGTGTATAGTTCACCCTTACATCTCATGACTAGCAAAATAGTCTGAGCTGTTAACTTTATGTCTGAACTAATTGTACAGACGGCACGTCGTGGATTTTTCATTTTCCACTATTCCACCACGGAAATTAATCCCTTTCTCGACCGTTCGTGAAGACTGTCCGTCGCGAGAAACGCGTTGGCATGGTAACGGTAAGTATCGCTGGCCACCGAGTCCCACCACGTCCGTGCCGAACATGGTGGAAAGATTAAAAATTCGTCACGACCTTTAGTGGAATAATAGACATCCGTCAAAAATGGTAGTGGAAAGGATTAATTTCAATATCGTGTGTGTAATATTTTTACTACACGTGTGTACGTGTGTAATATATAACGTGAGAGGTAAGGAAATATTTAATAACCGGGTCTTGAACAAGGATCGGCAATTTTAGCCCTCCACTGTCGAAAATTCTAAAAAATATATGTACACATGTTGTTCAGAGTCTTAGTTTTTTTCAGTAGCTGCATGATACAGGTTACACTTAAATACGAGGTAAATACCCCACCCGACGTTCTCCTATATTGTACAAATATTGAAACATGTGGATCGTTTAACGTGATTTCAGAATAACTGAATATAGTAATTAAGATACCGGCGATATACTTTAATGAGATGCAAGAATAATAAAATAATTAAAACAAGTTGGTCTTGAATCTCTTTGATGTGTAATTTGCTTGTCACCTGTATCGAGACAAGAATAAACTTTTATAGTGTGTATTTCTGGCATAATACAGGTAGGTATTTGTTCCGGGTATTGTCAGAAAACGCGTACACGTATGTATTATTCGTGGGTTATTAAGATGGTCAAATGAATTTGTCGTGTTTTATTTTTTGGTTTCAGAACGTAACCAAAACATAACTGGTTGAAGATTCCTTTCTGGCATGCTTGGGTATATACTAATTTTTCAAAGATTTATAGATTTAATGATATTTTCCTTATTTTTATATTGAACACTTTATTATTATATTTAAGATAATAAAAGGTATAATTGTTTAAGGTAAGTGAGGAAAAACTGTATGAAGAATCCTTGAATAATACTACTGTTGGATTAGTAGTGATTACGTGTGGTAATTTATCTCAGTCTATTATAGAAGGGGGTAAGGGATGGGATTTTCAATTTCCTCATAATTTTATTCAGATGGTTCCTCCGAGAAAATATTTTTCTCGTGAAAGGAAAGCAAAATATGTACTTCCAGTACTGTGGAACAGGAAGCTGATTCAATGTCTCATACAAGTAGTACATTATTCTAGCAGATTTAAAAATAGGAGATGTGGCATGGTTGACCATGAGACAGCCACCCACCAACACGACAATTGACCTAATCTAAAGCAAATTAGATGACAGCATTTCAGAGAGAAACAAAATCAATGTAAAATATGGAGAACATCACTGTCAAATTCATCCTTTTGTTTAAACTGTTTCATTAATTAACAAAAAATGCATTCTGCCTGTCATTAACAGACACTAAGGGGTAGGAATTCTGTTACCTTTTGGGACCTTATTGTTCAACACATTGGTTTAATTTTAACTTAATCGCGTTCAATAACTGGGCTGCAGCGTATTGATATATAAAGGTAGGAGATGTGGCACGACTGTCTATGATACAGAGGAGATGTGGCATGATTGTCTATGAGACAGAGGAGATGTGGCATTATTGTCTATGAGACAGAGGAGATGTGGCATGATTGTCTATGAGACAGCCATCCACTAAATGACAACTTCTACATCTTTTCAAAGGTTGATTAAGTAAAGATTAAATTGTTGGGTCCCTTATCAACGCAAGGGAAAACATGTAGATGTAGTTGGGATTAAGTGGGTTGCATGAAAGCACAATATGTAGGGTCAACCATGAGCGCATTGAAAAAAACGAAGTGTCAACCAAGTGTAACCTTTGAACTGAGCGACTAGGAAGTAGGACATAAGTAAGAACATGGCCAAGTGATGTAGCCTGTAGTTTTATAATGCTTTGTGCTAACAAAAATGGACTTAAAAATGTTCACACAATATTTGGAATCAACGCATTTAATGAAACTATAACAGTGATGTTTAGTTGAGCCAATGTTCCAGATTTATTTTGCTGATGGAAGGATTATGAAGGTTCGGGAATTTACGGAAATCTAACCGAAAATGGAAGGGAAATTAAATTAAAGTCCGGTCGTTTGGATACCTATGTCCTACATTAAAAAAACCAGACAGACTAGACCGACTTGCAGCCAAAAATTCTTCTACATGTGTAATGCTGCCTTTGGGCAATTAATTAAGCTCCTTCATCCGAATATGAGAATATGGCCAAAACGAAAAAGAATATATGCACTATATATACAAACTTTATATGCACTATATATACAAACTTTATATGCACTATAGATACAAAATTATATACGAAGTTTATATGCACTATATTTACAAAAGTACTAACTTAATATTCACTATATAAACAAAATTATATTTAAACTTTATATTCACTACAATATATACCAACTTTATATACAAACGTTATATATAAACTTTATATGCACTATATTATATACAAACTTAAAAAATCCAAAACACAGTATAAAGCACATAGTTATTTACATTAGAGTTTATTTTTGTGACTGGTCTACTGGTCTTCGTACAGCAATCGCCTAGCGACTGACAGGTCCGTTACTATATCTGTCGGTGTATCTGCTGAATATTCTGTCGTCTTGTGGTAGTAGGGTGTTGTAAAAGGTTCTGATTCGGGTGTTACCGGTGTTGCAGTGAAGATTGGTGGAAGCTGTATGGTACTTTGTGTTGGTACATGAGCTGGCGAATCTGTCTGGGAAATCTCAGTGTTGTTGCTCTTCTTGTTTTTACTTTCTGGTCGACGAAGGCTTTCGTTAATTGCATTTATGATCGTCTGATATGCGTGTTTGTATTCTGGATAATATTTAATAACATGTTGTCTGACAATGAATCTTCTTGTCTCGTCTAAAGATTTTTTTGCTTTTGGCCCACCACCATGGTAACTGTAGTTGAATCTTAAATTCTCCGGGCCAAACAACTCTGGGTAAAGTCTAGACACCAGTTTGCAGGCGAAGTTGCCGGCTCCCCTGGAGTTAGAGCGGATAGCCTCTATGTCACCAATAGATGAAGTAGTATGTTCAACAATGTTCGGGTCTTGATTATCTTCCTCGTCTGTGGTGGAGTTATGTAATGTCATCTGGTCGTTGAGATTTATAATCTTTCGGTCTACTAGGGTTCTTAACTCGCGAAGGCCTAATTCTACATTGCCAACACGTCTGTTCAGGGTGTCCAGTTTTTTAGTCTGTATTTCATGATGGCCCTTAACTGTGGTAGACAAGCTACCGACTTCCTTCACAAGTATATTAAGCATTCCAATAACTGATTGGTTTGGTGTGAGCGGAACTGGTGGACAGACTTCTGTAGGTGTGGCTGTAGTTGTTGATGTTTGGTTGGTTGGTTGAATTGTTGGACGGACTTCTGTAGGTGTGGCTGTAGTTGTTGATATTTGGTTGGTTGGTTGAATTGTTGGACGGACTTCTGTAGGTGTGCCTGTAGTTGTTGATGTATGGTTGGTTGGTTGAATTGTTGGGCGGACTTCTGTAGGTGTGGCTGAAGTTGTTGATGTATGGTTGGTTGGTTGAATTGTTGGACGGACTTCTGTAGGCGTGGCTGTAGTTGTTAATGTATGGTTGGTTGGTTGAATTGTTGGACGGACTTCTGTAGCTGTGGCTGAAGTTGTTGATGTTTGGTTGGTTGGTAGAATTGTTGGACGGACTTCTGTTGGTGTGGCTGTAGTTGTTGAGTTTTGGTTGGTTGGTTGAATTGTTGGACGGACTTCGGTTGGTGTGGCTGTCATTGTTGAGGTTGTTGGTGGGACTCGCTGTAGGACTTCGGTCGGCGCTGTTGTTTTTGTTGAAAAGTCGTGTGAATGTTGTACTACTTCGTGTGTCGTTGCAATTTCTGGTGTTGAGTGTTGTGGTGTTGTGTCTTGGTGTTGTGTTTCTGTAGATTGGACAGCTGGTGGAATTGCACTGGTTGTGGGGTCGTCTCTAGCAAGAACTCTACACTCCTGAAAAATAACATGACATTATAAACAAACCTTAAAAATGTCTTATATGTAATACAAATATTTCAAGCTATTTTCTGACCAGCTCGCAGAAAAATAAATCTTACATCATCCTAAATTACTTTTTACCATTAATATATTTATACCACAAATTCCGCCGACTGCCGCAGGTTGATTAAATTCAGGGATGCATGAATCGGGGCGGTCCAGAGGTGCCAACCCCACTCACTCTGAAACGCAAAAATGCTAAAAAGGCGAGGTAAGGGTCAATTTTGGTCTAAATCTCTTTTATAAATCGAGAAAATTCATGATTTAACAGGTCAACAAATAGTCCCCCCTTTTCCAAAAGTCTGGATCTGCCTCTGAAATTGCCAGACTGAATCTGGAATTAATATAGCCATACATGTATGCAATGATATGGAGTGCATATCTCATAGAACTCAAATATCAGACCATTTCATGATTGAATTGTGAAAAATTTCTTCCGATACCGAACTTTCCTTCGGTTGTCCTTTTTTATCGTTTTATTTTATCTTACATTCTAGACATTATTAGGAGATTTACCGCCACTTGAGCATGTCTATCATGGTTACATCGCACTCAGTTTTCCAACATGCATTTAATTTAATACGTGGCATACTGC
The DNA here is from genome assembly GCA_032357055.1 of Geukensia granosissima. Lineage (NCBI taxonomy): Eukaryota > Metazoa > Mollusca > Bivalvia > Mytilida > Mytilidae > Geukensia > Geukensia granosissima. The sequence continues at coordinate 9,075 of JAULBM010296912.1, read as the reverse complement.
ACTTCAAAGTTTTGTGGTAAAATGATAAATGTATTAATTATTTAACACATTGTTGAATTTCTTAGCGTGGGTAAATAAATGGTTAAATGCATTATATGGGCAATTTCGTTGAATATCTCGCAATAAGTTACAGAAGCTATTTGAGGTGCAATTGCAGCATGATACGACCGCACTCCAGCACGTTGGCATTTGAATCGCGAACACATGAGCGTTTTGGTATGTGTTTATTTATGTGTCTGAATTGGGATAGTATGGACATAGTATTTTGCTGGACGCAAAAATTTGATGGACACAGTATTTTACTGGACGCAAAAATTGGATGGACATAGTAATATGCCGGGATCGTTTATCAAAATCGGATGAAAAATAACTAATTTCATGCGATATTGCTTTTTTGTCCGCTTTGACCGCTTTTATTTGGAAATCGATGGAAGAAAGAGTAAATCTATTGAATACTTCAAAAAGCTTTCATTGAGAAGAATCAAATATAACTCGGGTGAAAAAATTAAATTTCTCATCTCATGAGAAATTGCTTATATTATATCAAATTGGTAGAAATGCTTGGAATAACCTTTATTTCATTTACCACAAGGAATCTTTTGGGAAAAAAAAACATCATTATGGACGTAAAAAAAAAATTTCCATATTAAGGCCACTCCAAATTTATTTCTTTGGATTTTAAGTGATAAAAATAGGAGCGAGCGAGCGAAATTTTTAGTATATTTTTGTTTTCTTGCAAAGGCAAAATATTGGAGCGCAACCTCAGAAACTAATGCTTATAGAACAGGTTAAATTTTTTTCCTCTATTGTTGATTTTTTTAGGAGCGAGCGAGCAATTTTAATTTTCATATTTAGGATTGACAATCGGAAAATTTCTTAAAAAGTGAGAAAAAAATTGAGCAAGAAAAGTTTGTATTTAATTCTAAACCCATAATATTAGGAGCGAGCGAATACGAAGAACTATTTATTATTTGTAGTGACCTACACTACATCGATTTCCCCCAAATTTGATCTTTCCTATATGTTTGGGGGTATTAAAGGGATTTGACCATTTGACGGAGAATTCAAGGTTCTGTTTCTGCATTTCTTTATATGTTAATAGCGTTAAAAGTTACATTTTTTTAAACTCTTTTAATATTTAAGGAAATATTAGGAATACTTATAATAATGTCTTCTTATGAAAGTCGTTTTCTATAATGAAAAACGCGAAATCGCCGAGATGCAGCGCACCTCTTAATACATGTATAATACTAGGTAAGCTTTCTTCTTGAACTGATAGTTCTAAAATATATTTATACAGCAAAAGTAAATCAGAGTTCAAATTATTCAATAGATTTCCAATTTTTTTCAAACTGGACAACTATTAACAAAATTTCGGGTCAGTTATCATAAGTTAGAAATGGATGTTGGGCGATACAGAAATATTCCTAGAAACAAAAGGCTATGCGTAAATTGTTAACAGTAAGACGATGTATTTTATATCTTTTTGAATTTTAACAGAAATACTTTATTAAAAAATCAATTGTTCGACAAAATAAAATTATTTAATCCTAACTTTATACCAGAACAGCAACTTGATATAAGTGTCCACACTGGATATAAGTTTCACCTGCTGATTTACTTGAAAGTATATTATGTACTTTACCGTGCTATCGTTTTGGGGGCAATGGAAGGAGAAATTTGCTTCATCTTCATATATGTTATGACTAATAACATGCAAATTTATTCTCAAGATATTTCAGACCCGGGATGGTCTTCTTCTCTCCACTTTTCCCATTAGTGTTAATATGGTTTCTCTATCAACCCTTTAGTTATTGGATAAATCACAGGTTACTTACAATTACCAGTCCGGTTGTTTATTCATATACAGCAATAAACGTCCGGTCATAAAAATGTCAGCTGTTACCTATGTACATCGTACCTGTATTTATAGTATAGCATAGTTATAGGCCTCTGCCCAGCCGATTACAGCGCTAATCAATTTCTCCCACTTCGGGAGAGTATGATCATTAGTTGCTAATGCAAACTTTATAGACATCTCAGACAATTAAATAAAACAATTTAGATTACATTGTTTTCCACCCAGTTGATAAAGAAATTTAACCGTCAAAAAAAAAAGAAAGAATATCATATAATATAAGAAAGACACGATTACATAGCTTACATATGTTTATAACTAATATTCAAAATCAGCTCCACAATATTCATAAAGTCATAGACATGTATGACATATTTGTCTCTTAAAATGGGTTTTGTCGGTTATGATTAGAATAAAAGGCATATTGCAATAAACAAACTACCCCCGGTACACGACACCTGCTGAGATCACACCTGAAGACGGGATGGCATTTATACCTGGCGATATTTCTTTGTTTTTCCAACATTTAACAAATTCTCAAGTCAGTTTTTTAATATACTTACCACATATGTACATGTACTAAGTGAAATAATTCGTTTCGTGATTGATAATTTTTTCATACCCTATTTTAATAAGTTTATTAAAAGTAAAGTGCAGTCTTAAGTAAAGGAAGTTTTTTTATGCATTTACAGATCTTGTACTTACCAGAAAATATTTTGATTCTCAATGTAAGAACATTCTGGGATTTAAATGTTTTGGGGATAAGACGTATTACTGACCAATATTTACATTATTTATTTAAAAGAAAAAATATGGCAGATAGACATTTATTTAAAAGAAAAAATATGGCAGATAGACACAATCCACATCTTTTCTGGTTACCAAACCGCATTATTTCTCGTAGAGCTGTTGCCTTGATTCACTATAAGATTTCCTAGGGACACGAAAAAAAAATGCTTCTTACTCTTATCAAATACACAGGCGTTTGAGACATCGGACCACCCTGCTCCACTGTGTCTAATTTTATTTTTTAATTTCGTGTGTAAAAATATAGTGCGTCATCAAATCAATGAATTAAGGTCATTTCAGTACTTTAAAATAATGAAATAATGAATATGGCAAGTTTAATTGTATAAAATCAAATTAAAAAAATTTGTTGTACCTTTTTAATCATCATACGTGTATGTTTCTTCGCCTCTCACCACAAAATAGGCGCATCCAGACTTTTGGAAAAGGAGGGGGGCACATTTTTTGTGGACCTTTTGATACATCAATTTTCATCATGTCCAATGGAGATTGAGCTTGCCTTCGACGAATGCGAGACATACACATGTACATGTATTGGTGCCATCTTTTACACCTCGTTAAATTATTTCAAACTTGCTCATACGCTTCGTGTCGTGTAAATATTATTATCCAGGATAAATTTTTGATTTTTTTCTGAATTTTGGTGGATAATTGGATAAATTTTTTGTCCTTGAGAGTTGCTTAACCCTAGGGATGAAGTTTTCTTTCAATGTCAGAAATGAAATCTTGGTGGCTGAAGAGAGAGCGTGGACTGTGCTGAGATCTTTCTGCGTAGCAGTTTGGATAATGTCATGAAGAAGGTGCTGATATTGTCAGTTAAAGCGTCCCGGGGGAGGGGGTGTAACTTTCTATATATATATATAGATGTGGGTGTGTTTTATCATCTTCTCTATAAATTTAATATGCTGTGTAGATACTTGTATGTTTAAATTGCCGGTCATATATAAATTTGACCATGAAATTCTACACAGAAAGTGATATTAATAATTGTCTAATGATCATTAATAATGCAAAACATCGGTTCTAAGTATGAATAAATATAATGCAAAACATTGGTTCTAAGTATGAATAAATATACATAGATGCATATACATATGACTGCTTTTTCACTAGTCATCCATATAAACATGGATTCCATTTTAAGTAATTGAATATATAAGTATGGGTTTGGCACACCCCTACCTGAGAAGGAACAAAGTTACACCCCCACCCCCCGACCCCCCGGTAAACCGTAACCGGATTTTACTGCACATTTTATAATTCGTGCATGAGGAACCGGTACAATTTTTGTTAGGGGATTGAAAGTTATTACGTCCTACACAGCAAATAAATGCTTTCAGTCGAACGGCATTTTGTTACTCCATATATACAAATTTTATACGAGTCGGCAAAACTGGAGATCGGATGATTGAACGCTAGAAAAAGTCAATTAAATATCAAGTTATAATCGAGAAAATGATCGTGGAATAAAGGTTCATAATTTCTGGACCGAATTGAAAATCGTCTTGGTATCTGTTTTGGATAACAGATAATTACCAGCGCATTGAACAAAATATCATAAAATAAATGTGTACCTGCACGAAAAAAGCTTATTAAGCCGAAAATTTTATCCCCTTTAACAATGACCTGTGTTTTATCGAAGCGTATTAAATGCTAAATATACTCTGAAAAGAAGATAATACAAAACAATTCTTACTGAGAAAATTCTCTTACTTATATTATAAAAGAACGGTGGATTTGTAGTAAGAAGAATTGGTCAGGCATTTCGTTTCCCAGAAGGCGGCAAAGTGGCAAGATCAAAGGATTAAGTTCAAAGAAAATTATATTCTACATTTAACAGTTACAACCTTTTGGCTATGTCATAAAATTATAACGGTACCTTACACATTTCAAAAAATTCTTTGTGTCTGTAATTAACGAATTTCATTGTATATGCCATAAATCATACACGAATTTTCGGTCCGTTGCAAGTACATTCGCGCGGCTTTGTATAAATTCCCTCTGCCCATAATCAAGTCATTATTTGTCTTTCTGCGTTTTAAGAATAATGCCAGTACGAGTTGACCAAGCGACCAAGCTAGAAATTGCTCGACGTTGCAGAGAAGGGGAGAGGACTCATTCCATAAGGAGACAGTTAGCAAGACGAGGTGTAACCCTGTCTTGGCACACCATTAAGTACTATGTTACTAAGTACCAGCATGGGGATTTGGATGACACAGTATTGCCTCACCTAAACGACAACACAGAGCCAAAATTCCAAAATATTTCGCATCATGATATGCAGGTGATCGAAACATCATTGAAAGCGGACCCTATGCAGTCCAGTAGGGACATCCAGAAGTCTTTAACCAACAACGGAACACATGTCAGCATTTCTACCACAAGAAAGGCCATTAAAGCTGCTGGATTTACTAGTGCCAGACCACGTTATTGTCAATTAATCCGCGACGCCAACAAGCTAAAGCGTATAGCCTTCTGCAATCAACTAATTGACAGTAATGACACTTTAGACAATGTAATTTTTACCGATGAAACAAGTGTTCAACTTCACCAGAATCAATCCATCACATATAGACCCAAAGGATCCCTACCCACCATGTGTGCTAAACCGAAACATCCTTTGAAAGTGCATGTTTGGGCAGGTATAAGTCGAAGGGGACCAACTCCAATTCTGATCTTTGAAGGGATTATGAAGGCCCCGTTCTATACCACAGAGATTATACAGAATACTGTGCTCCCTTTTATTCGGGCAACATTTCCAGACAACCATCGGTTTATGCAGGACAACGATCCTAAACATACCTCCAGAATGGCAAAAGATTTTATGAGTCAAAACAACATTAATTGGTGGAACGTTTGGCCAGCTGGTGAGTAAAATTTCTTGTTCTAAATTGTATTGTTTAGGATTTGATGACAGATAAAAGATAAAAATTTTAATCAGTGTTCCAGCTAGCCCAAAATAGTGGGGCGCAGCACCCCTCTGCCCTTTGTATTCTTGGGAAACAATATCATGAAAAAAAGTTCATATCTAATAAAAAAGAAAAGCTAAATGAAGTTAATTTGTCTTAAAATAAAAGTAACAGTCTATTCAGACTTAATACTACTTAAAAAAGCAGTATATTAGGTAGTTTACCTATTTTATCAATTTCAGATGTGCCCTTCTCAGTTTTACGATCGCGCTTTGTGAAGTTGTGCCCCTATATGCCCTTAAATCCTTGCTGGAGCACTGATAATAATATACAGTAGTTGAAGTATATTCTAGCTTTTACACTGATGCGCGAAATTTAACTCATAAAACATTCTAATTTGAGAGTTTTTTAACTGTCAAAAATTTAACAAATAGGGGCAATGGAAAATTTTTGTTGGCTTTGTTACAGATCCCCATGGAAATCAACACATTTGTTTCTATTTTATTCATGTCACTCAAGGCACGGCACCGTTCTTTCTACCTCTTGTACTTTCTGTGATGCAGATAAACGTTTAACTGTTAACAGGCCATCTCAGTGGTAATAGAACAACAATGTATAGTTAACTCATTTGAAACCTAGTTCGGAGGTGTGACAAAGCACACATATTTAACTCATTCGCTGAGTATCAGAAATACCACAAGAGAAAAACATGATGTACTGTTTAAGGTTACCAGACGTACTGCTAACTTTTATAATGAAATTTTGATGATCATGTTGAATGTTTCAAAATTTACAAAAATGTATATTTTCATAACAATTATTGAACTTCCGGCGTTAGCTATTAATAGTCCGTATAAAAATCATACAGGAGGTTATTCACTCATATCAAAACCTCACCGAAAAATAACTTTAAAGCAAACCCGTAAAAAATGAACAAGTAAATATGTATAACTAAGTTTTTGTTTCATTTAATTTCATTAGAAAGCTGTGATTTGAATCCAATTGAGATGGTGTGGCATCAGTTGAAGCAGTATGTGGCAAAAGAAGAACCGACTACCAAAGACCAGCTCGTAACAGTAATAAGAAACTTTTGGGCCACAGTGATGACGCCAGAACTGTGTAATCGATACATTGACCACATCTTTAAGGTTGCACCTGTATGTGTACTTGTAGAGGGAAAGGCAACTGGAGACATTCCAAACAGGATTTTTCTAAAACAGATCCTTACAACCAAAACATAGGAAAGCTAAGATCTAAACATTGTTAAAGGAAGTACTTATATCTAACAAACATCTTCTACGTGTAATAGATTTCACAGCCTCATCATAATTTTACAAGCTTTAAATTTAAATAAATACTTCAAATTCCTGCAAAAATATGTGTTTGGTAAATGTCAGACAATTCTGACAACTAGGCCGGTAAATAAAGTTTAGGGACCTCTGTTTCACAGACAATGGCATCAATCAACTTGTTTCAAAATAAAAGTTTACCAATGTTTCATAAATGTAGTGAATTTTTCTATACTGTGATAAATGTATTTAAATGAGTAGCCACTCATTTGTAGCATAAGAACCAAAACAAAAGAAATCCAAGATTGATCTTGGTAAAAGTACAATTAAAGTGAATTAAAATAGGAACTCTTAACAAATCCTGACCTTAATATTTTCAAAAAGGACAAAAATAGGGTTAGTGCATGTAAGTTCTGCATAAACCTGGGTATTATTTTTCTTGGACTAAGACTGACCTCATTACTAGTCTGTAAAATCAAGCATACAATTTCCATAAACTATGTATACAGGAGATATATAGTATCACTCTGACCTGAGGTAACCTTACGGTTGAAACATATGGACCTTGATTCTAAAGTAAAATATAATTGTCTCCCCTTAGGGGAAATAAAAATCAGCAGTATAAATAAAATAATATATACAAAACTCTATTAGGCCAAATAACTTTTTTCCAGTACATCCTTGTACAGACAATTTCACCATAACCAAAAATATTTTTTGTACCAGGCCCTTATAAGTATACATAAAAATCAGAGTTACAATTATGAATATGACATCACCATCGTACATCACTTTTAAATTCGTCTTTCAGACTTAATCTTTTAACAGTCTCGTATCCGAAGGCGACCATTAGTGAGAACAGACTACTGTTTATCATTCTGGCAGATAATCCTTTTGTCCATAAAGTTGAAAATCTTTCCTCTTGTAATAAAATTCGCCATGTTGTCTGAAGATCTGTACCGTTCACCTGTAAATAATTATAAAATCTAAGATTGTACTAAGAATTCTCAAGAGAAAACATAGTTAAAACATGGATATCCCTGTTCCAGCAAACAGCAAGTAAACATAAGTCAAACAAGACAGAGGAGATACAGTACAACTTGCCCTGACCAAATATGAAATCAATCCAACATACATTAACTCAAATAATTCAAGCCCTCACCGTCTCCGATTGTCTCCACCTTTTGGGGGCTTGAACGCACCAATCTCTAATAATCCTGCAGCTGCACTGTTGATTACATTGTAGGTGACCAATCAGCGCTTTCTTATTATAGATTTCCAGTTATCAATTTCGAATGTTTACAAAATGGATGTCGCCAATTCTTTAAAATCTATTGAGGCTAAATACTTATTTAATTTCAAAAGTAAGCAAGTGGATGCGATCAAGACTGTCGTTGGAGGCAAAGACACATACATAGTACTACCAACAGGTTATGGAAAGACCAAGATATATTTTCCACCCACAATCCTTTGTGCAGATCATTTTTCGGTTGAAGGATTTTATAGGTGAATGCATTCAGGCGTTAATGTAGCAACTGATAGTGAGCAGAATATAATGACTGGATTATTCGGGTTAATCATACACAAGCCCAAGAATCTTTTCAGAAATCTGAAGGATGGATGGAGGTATGTATGTACCGATGTACAAATGAAAGGACAAAGGTAAAACTATATGACCCCCTCTCGCCGTAATGTGGGGGCATAAAAAATGTGCCATCTGGCTTTGATTCTTAAGGTGGTTCCTAAGTCTAAAATAAAAATGGTTTTGTGGCAATTGGAAATTTTTCATAATTGATTATTGAAGGATGAAAACCAATTTATTATACATTTTGTAGATTATAATCTGACCACAGGGAAAATATTAGAGCAAATTTCCTTTCACAGTAGACTCCACGAAATTGGATATCGGTTATTTGAATATATCGGCAATTAGAATATAATTTCAAAACACCAAGCCAAATCTAATGTATTCAAGTATAAATCGGTTAATAGAATATCGGATAAGCGATTATATTGGTGAATTGAATAAAAACTCTCAAAAAAAATTCTGCCACTTGCGGTAAAATAGAATGTTTACGTTTTGACAGGAAGTTAAAGTTCACGATGTTCAGGACTCAGGGTAAAAATTGAATGAAAGTCATTTAAAATGAAATAAAAACTATTTTTATAGAAATATATTGTTGTTTTTAGTTTTAAAAAGTTGAATTGAGTA
>JAULBM010296891.1:0-15169 GCA_032357055.1 Geukensia granosissima | reverse complement strand
GCATTTGCTAAAATTCTAAAACACTGAAAATACGGAAAGGCCTCGAAAAGTATTGTAATTGTACTCGGATTTGGCTACCAATTTCCATTTGTTTGGATTTGCGTGCTTCTTTTTCTATATTTGGATCTTTGACTTCCGATGCTAGTGATGAGAGGTTACTCCTTGAAATGTGCATATAGCAAATATAAATTTTCCATATGTATTTAACATTGGTAGTTTTGTATTATGTTACCACATTTAAATGATATCAGCTAATTTGTGATAATTAGTTAATAATGTTTCCCATAGTTAGATAGGCAATGCTTTTCACGTTATCTATGTAGATTTTGATTTCATTCTCAACGTTAACATTATCCAATTTTAAAACTCGAATAAATAAAGGGTGTATTACTTTTGACCGATTCACAAGAAGTCTGTCATAAAAGCGTTGTTTTTTCGCCTTAATGGAATGAGGACGGCTTTAGTCGAAATTAATACCCAGCTTAATAGTGTTGCAAGGTTTTGGATATTTGTTCACCAATAAAAAATTAACAGCGATTTTCAAGATAAAGAAAAACACTTTTCACTTGCAATATGGATCAATCGTGTGTTATATAAATTGGTTTCTGAGATTACATTCCTTTTAAATAAGATGTTCAACATTTTTAATATCAACAAGAATATCAAAAGGCGTCCGAGTCCTTGAGGAGACCTCTGGATTTTAACTTGTTATATCCGCTTGATAAAATGAAGAGCAGTCTCCTGACCATTTACACGTTATCTTTACATAATTCCATATTTAGTTATCTTAATTACAATCCAACAATAATTATAACGATTGATTGCAAATTGTTTCTTACTTCTTTCTACAGTACAAAACAGAAATGAAACAATCTACGAGATATAATTTTGTCAAAAGCCATTTCATATAATAATGGATATGTTTTCTTTGATTTAATCACAATTCCGAATATGTTATATTATTGTTATATTTTCGATTCCGTCTCTATACTAGTGACTACAACATCCTATGATAAATTAGGCTTTAACACCGAGTAAAAGGTCAAGTGAGCATGCAGAAGCTAACTGAAAAAATAACTAAGATTATCATCGTTTTTATTAAATACATGTTAAATAATCTTTGGTTTTTTGTGCAGTGTTTTGTTTAGTGTTTGTGTCTTTTGTTTTGCTTTATTCCCCATCGTCTTCTTTATTTTCTGAATTTACGATTTTCGTCGGTCCCTTTGCTGTTTTTGAATTCCATGTACCATACGATATAACACAAGGAACTATTTGGTTAAATGTTAAAATTGAGGTATTTTATTAATACCTATTACAAAATTGAGGTATTTTATTAATACCTATTACAAAAATAAGTTTACCTCTTCTCGGATTGACGTTAACCCGAATTAGAGATTTAGGATTCCACGCCTGGTGTTGCGCGCAGGACAGGGAATGCTTACTTTTCCGGGGCACCTGATCCCACTCCTGTTTTGTAAAGGAGTTCGTGAAATCCAAGCTTTTGTTCCTTTTGTTTACGTTTTATCTTTTAGTTTGTTTTAAATTTGTCTTGTCTCGTTGGACTATGCACCTTTGATATCTCGCATGGGTGTTCCACACTGAACTTAGACCTAACCTTTCGCTTTGTGACTTATTTTTGCTTAATGTTTCGTTTTGTGTTTAGCTGTGAGTTGCTTGTGTGCTGTTGTCAGTCTTCAGATTTCACTTCTTTTGTCCATTGAGTTGTTGTGTAGAACCTTTAACTTTCTGTATATGTACAGTGTTGACCTACAAGATCTATTTTGTTGTTGGATACACATTCAACAATATAAGCTTATTGAATAATTTACAATAACCAAGAAGGTGAGTTAAGTGCGTTTAGATTACTTGTTGGTCATCCTCATTAGGATTCACTTTCATTCAAAAATCCAAATCACGTTCAATAACATCCATGGCTTCATTTTTAGTAAAATTCTAATAAAGAATGTAAAGTGATCGGTCGAGTTGAAACAAATGACGTAAATCCAGATCACTTTCATGACATTATTTTTATAGTAATATCAAAAAATGATAAAGTTCAGTCTGGGACAATATGTACAACAATTACTCAAAAACAAACATTTTGTCTATATATTGAAAGCAAACATTAATATTGTTGATCTTTCTTTATTAACTGACAAAGTTTATACTTGTTTGATTCAACTGTTGACGATGATATTTTTCAAAGTATCACTAAATAAATACAAAACAGAAATTGGATCTATTTTGGTCATATTTTTGGTCTATAAATGACATTTACACTACATTTGTAACCGTAATGATAATGACCGTGATCTAGTGGTTTGGTGAGAAAGCGACTGAGGAATTCTTCTATGTAAAGACTAAAGTTCCTTTGCCTATTCTGACAATTTCATTTACAAAACACTGCTATCAGACATGATGTCCAAAACTTCAATGTTGACTTTATCGTATTAATTATATAATATGAAAATAGAAATATATGGGGTTAAATGTGAGAGAGAATGTACTTCAACCACGAGAAAAACAGAGGGAAAGTTCACTTAAGTTAGATATAAGTAGTTGAAAGTTCCTTGTGATCAAGTTGCTGTAAAATGTTATATGAGTACTCAACCATCCCTTAACCTTGGACAGTGGTGAAACAAAATGACATTAGAATCAAAATTGCATAAGATTTGACTTTTTAAATCGACATATAGTACGCATACCATTACAAATAAAACAAGAGAAAGGCTGTAACGGCCTCGAAAAAGCACTCGTTGTTTCTGACAGCTGGTTCAAAATCCATACACAGATGATAACAAAGCATCGTTATTGGTGAATTGTTCTATAAAACTTTTGTTGAATTCAGATGTGAAATAACACTGTATAAGTTTCAATACTACCTCATGCAGAGGTACCCTTTGTTTTCTGTTTATTTAGATTGTTTTGCTTCTAATGTTTGTGAATTATTAATTTATATTATAATCGAATTTCCAACAATTTTACTTCGCATAATGCTCACGAGTTGTAAAACAACGAAATGGCCATACAGTGCATCAAATGGATATTTGTATTTTGAAATACATTAAATATAATATGTCAGGGAATTGTAGTTAGAAAAAAATAAATGACTGTAATTTGATGTCTCTTAAAGATGGATCTTATTCAAAATCAACTTGCGTTCGTACCTATCAAAATGGTATATATAAGAATGAATATGGTTTTCTTTTAATTTTTTTTTTTTTTTCTTTTCTTTTTTTTTTTTTTTTTTTTGTATTTTTGATAACTTGATTACCTTGTGAAATACATTTCATAAAGACAGAAAAGACTTAGTAATCAGAAAAATCGAAAAGAGAACAAGTCGGAACACTACAACGAGTACTATTCATGAGCATATACCTATAAACAATGCGAACTCCATTAAAACATCAGATAAACTCAAGCGGTCCAGGACGGTGAGCAAAATCATCGAATATATCAAATTGGCAGTCACAAATCGTTAATTTAGAAGACAGATAAGACCCTAGCCCATATAATCTCCTTTTTGAATAGAGATAAAACATTAGTTCACAAAAGTAAAGCTACCTACGGGGTTTATGTATCGTAGTAGATTCGATAAGCTCCTGCTTGTTTCTAGTATCAAGATTTTCTGGATCAGGAGAGTATTGACGTTTCCACGTAAATTACTGTCACAAGGATACGTTCAATGAAGGTAGAAACCGTCCCCCTTTAGATATTATGGTCATATTCATGACCGGAGCACCTAATCCCAATCCTGTTTCTCGCATGGGTATTCTACACTGGACTTAAACGTAAGACGAACTCAATAAAAAAATTAAGTGGTCAACGTCTTTGAATGAGTATGCAACTCCTGCCCCACTAGAGGCACCATCGTGTTAATATCTCAGCACAGCTTATATTGTATTCCATCCTTGTCATAACAAAAACTAACCATTCTGTATGACATACAATAACTAAATTTATATTTTCACGAATCAGCCACAGGTGCGGGGCGGGATTTTTTTTATATACTAACATCTATATGTTAGTATATAAAAAAAAATCTCGCCCCGCACCTGTGGAATCAGCCATATCCAATTAAGATGTAAAAAGACCACAATCCTCAGAATACCGGTTCATTTAAGCCTCCATTACGGTATCAAACTCCTTTATCTCATTATCAGTATTGGTGAACTTGGCAATCAGTACTATTAATAATTCGAATTCAACCTTTTACTTAGTATATTTGCATTACACAATTTTTAAACATGGAATTGCACATATTTACTGATTATTACCATCAATAACACAATAAATAATGTACACCAAACGAAATTTGTAACGACTTAAGTCAAAATATATCGAAAGTTAAGCTTTGTAGTATTTTATGTTATATATCATTGGAATTCTAATTCTTTTCATCCTGCTGTTTAAATTCAAGTTTTCCTCAGCAAAAAATTCCCATTACTCCTCTATGTTAAATTTTTCTCATTGAAAAATTCTGTCTAAAAATCGCATGTTTTCATAAACATCACGGATCAGTATTATAGCTAGAATATAATTCAACTCTATTCGTTAAGTTCCATCGTTTATCTCTCACAACCAAGCAAATGAAAATTTATCGTATCTTGTTACACAAGACAATTGGTTGGTTGTAACCACAAAATGAAGCAAATTAACAAAGTCGAAAACAGCAACATTACACCCTATGGGGATTATTTCATTTCAGGTTTAAATGAATTTTTAACTACAGCTTTAGCTGCAGCAAAAACTTAAATTTCCAACGATACCTTATATGATACACATTTCATCGTAAAATGTTTGATACAGATTCACTTTAGTTGCGGCAAATTTTGTTTGGTGTACTTAAACAAGACAAAAACTAATCATTGAAAAATAAATGCGCCTTCCGAATGACTTTTTACATGTACCATACGAAATTGTGCAGAGACATCAACTGCTGTTTGTTTACATTTTATAAAGAGTTTAGGTAAATACAGGATCGTCATATCTATATAAACTTGTTGTAACCCCTTAAATTCTTTTCTTTTCCCTGAAATGACTAGAATTGATTATAAGGCCAAGGTCCAGTAAGCGGAAGAAACTGCTTACCCTTTCGGACCCCCTGAGTTTCCTAAGGGACCCGTATTGTTCATGGTGATATGTTTGTAGTTAAATGTGAACAGTATGAGTCATATTCCGTCTTTTTCATGTTGTCAAGATTGCCGGAATTGTCGACTTAGGGCTCATTTATACATCGTCGCGCGACACCTCGCGAATGTTGCGCGCACATCGCACAATGTTGCGCGATTTTCGCCGAAATTAAAAGTTTAACAAACCACGTAAAGAATAAACACTCAACGGTTTTCGCGCGACATCGCACGATGTCTTGTCACTGTCGCACGACGATCGCTTTTGAAGTATATATATGAGCTCATAATTTTTTTTGCCTGGTCCTTCGGTTTTTCTTTTAGTTTTGCCTTCGCTTATAATCTGATGAGGCCGCATTTGTTAATCATCTGTGAACGCCTTATGTTGTATTGGGGAATGAAGAAATGTCTATAAACAATGTCCGTTACATTAATAAATCTGTATTTCAGATCATATCAATATGATGACGTATTTATTAAACACTATATCAGATGTTCAAAAACAATAAAATGATATGTAACTTGAAGATATACAAAGTAAATAAAACAATGTTTATTTTTCATTACGAAATAAATTACCGAATTCAAAAAATGTCAAGAACTTTAATGTCTGCGAGCTGTTATATGCAAGTTGTTTGTTTTCAATTATTGAGACAGAAAATAAAATCATAACGAAATTTCAAGCATCATGTTTTTTTAAATTTGTTTTCATTGTCATCCCCAGTTTTCTTTATAGTCTGTCAAAAGCATTTGTTATATTTTTAATGTCAACATTCCCAAAAAGAGCTTGAGGTTCTTCTGAAAATTTGAATTATTTTCATGTCATTGAACTGCTAAAAGATGCATTAATCAGCAAATATATAAAAGGACATGGACAAATCTTATAGATCTTTTAAATCTCTAGTGTCTAATGTTCGACAATCTTTATTCTGTGTTAAAACTACGAAGAAGTGCAAAAAATATATGTAATTATCAAAACAAACTATCGTAAAAATTTATGTTCAAGAATATTTAATACCAAAGTAAAGGAATATCCTGAAATCAAGTACTCACCTGAACACAGTTAAAGGTTTTCCAGATAAGCTGTCAAGGGGCATATTTCCGCCATCCCAAGTAAAATCGTTGGGACTTCTGTAGGCAGTGTTCTAACAGATGTTGTTCAGTAATCATGTATGATGGAAAGCGTTTAGGTTTTCATCATCAGTACACAAGGGTTGAATATTCTCATTATGTGATGGGTTTAAGAATTATGGTAATCTGACATGGGGCCATAATTATTTGCGCAACATAGAGATAAAATTAATAACACGTTAATTTGTTTAACAAATTAATCTTTAGATAATTCTTTAACATTTACCGATTCACATCATTTGGGCTTTGAAATAGAGAACGACATTTACAAATTTCTGTCAAAATTTGTCAAAATTTGTCAGTGAAGGGTTCAGGCTTTATACCCCTGTAAAAACACACACCATTTTGTAAGGTAGGTGCCGCCGGCATGGCTATCGTCAAATAATTCAAAACCAAATGAACATCAGTACTATGACCAAATCTCATTGTTTAGGCAGCGATTGTGTTGAAATACCTTTAGAAAACCAACTATCCTACACAATAAAGAGAGGTAAGTAATAACCTTCCATTCACTTCGAGTCAAAAACACCATTTTGAAGCATGAAAATATACTTCAGTTGTTAATGGGCACCATTGGTAAATCTATGCATGAATAAATCAGCAATTGTTACATTGATTGTCACTCAACCCTCGGACTCAATTTTGATCTGGTGAATATTGTATAACTTGTACAAGCCCTTTAATGAGGATCAAAGTTTTGCTTTTTAAATCAAAATTAACAATGTTGAATAAATATGGAAAATTTTGGTATGCTATATGTACATTTTAAGGCGTAACCTCTCAAATATAACAAAAGAACCAAACAAATCCAAATGGTCAGCTAAATTCGACGACAGGGACAACTAGTATTTTTCAAAGCCATTTCGTATTTTTAAAATTTTTAAAATTTTTAAAATTTAAGCAAATGCAGCAAATTTCTGTATAACATTGTTTTATTAGACATGTCAGACAAGTATTTCCATTTAATAGAATTTTAAAGATATGCAAAGCAAAGACTTCACATACCAGACTCTCTATACGATACGCTGATAGAAGCAGCTAAAATTTGACATTGTTCAGGGCTTTACCTCATTTTTACAGGATTGGTAAGGACTATATAATTCTGCACATTCCATCAGAAAATGAAAAGATAAGGGGTAAATATCGAAAAGACTTAACTTAAACCAGAAGAAAAACAAACGGAATTGACAAATTTACAGACTTCCGCAAGTCCTTAAACAATAGTTGCTCTAAATCGCCCCAAATTAGTGAAATGTGTATACATAATATAATACTGCTGTTATCAGAATTTAATAAGAAATGTATATTTAACAAAACACTTAGCACAAAGTCAACTCCATGATCACAATTCTCAACTTGGACAAGCAAATAAGACATTGGATGGGGTTCAGTCCCAAACCCTTCCTGAATAAGTGGTCAAAGGAAAAATCAAATAAAACAACGGCATTAACAAACGAACTATAAAAATCAAAACGAATCTCGAACAATCTGACTTGAGAGTACCCAGAGACATATTTTGCAATGTTTTTATATGTCTCGAGAACACCTAAATTACAATTATTATACTAAACAAAACTTTATGAAAAAAGATTGTTTTATTGAATGGTGCTTAACGTCCAGTTGCAAATATTTTAATGCATATTCAGGACGAGAGCATATTAATGACTTATTTTTGAGTCTTCCCCGGAAGACATGTGTCGCCTGCTTTGTGTTTTCCTAGGAAGGCAAAAATTGAAGGCTATACGTTTGGTTAATTTCTGATGAATGGTTAAGAAGGAGTAGCTGATTAGAAATTATTACCTCCTCTCTTTTTACAATAATGCAAGTCAAAATTGCAGTAAGAATTTACAGCATTGAATTCCTTGGAATATAAATTGGAGGTGCAATACTACATCTGAAAAATTTGTTTTAATTTCTATTGAGTGGGTAAGGAGTAGTAGCAGATTAGAAATTGTACTCGCCTTTTTCTCACTGCATTTAAAAGTCATAAGTGCAGCCAATAAAATTGATTTTCTGGAAAATAAAAATAGGAGGTGCAATACTACCTCTATTGATAAAAAATTTGCTAAAATTTGGTTCATTTTTGATATATGGTTAAGAAGAAGTAGCGGATTAGAAACTGTGCCCCCTCCTCTTCAGCATACTGCAAGTACTTACTGCACTGAATTCCTAGGAAAATAAAATAGGAGGTGCATAACTATACATGAATTAATAATGACTCTGTGAAAGTTTGCCATTGAGTGGCTAAGAGGAAGTTACAGTTTAGGAATGGTACCCCTTTATTCACTGCATTTTATAATTCAAAATAAGGGCCAAAATTCAAATATTGATTTTGTAAAAAAAATAATAAAATAGGAGGTGTAATTCTACCTCTATTGATAAGGATTCTGTTAAAATTTTGTTTATTTTTTATGAATGGTTAAGAAGGAGTAGTGGATTAGAAATTAATGCCCCCCCCCCCCCCATTTTCTGCATAAGGCAAGTCAAATTTGCACAAAGAATTTTCTGCACTATGCACTGAATTCCTGGGAAAATAAAAAAAGAACGTACAGTACTACATTCATTGATAATGAATCTGTGCAAGTTTGGTTAATTTCTACTGAGTGGTTAAGGAGGGGTAGCAGATTAGAAATTGTTGCCCCTTTTTCACTGCATTTTATAATTAAAAATTGCTACAGAATTTGAAAAATTTAATTTTTGGAAAAATAAAAGAGGAGGTGCATCAATACGCCTCAAAATTAAGAATGTGTGAAAGTTTGGTTAAAATCGGTTCGGTGGTTTTAGAGTAGTAGTGGATCAGAAAGTGTGACGCCAATGCTGACAACAACGCGGACTCAAGACAACAGCGTGATCCCTATATGTCCCCCTGCTAGAAGCAGGCGACACAATGAGTGATGATGAATGAACCCTGCTTTGTACTAGACAGATTTTAAACCTGCTCGCTCAAGGAAACAACAGGAAGGCGTGCCACTTACCCAGACTCATTATTGTGACTCTGGGCCAACGAGCCTTTGCTCTTACTCCTAAATGCTGCGTGCTTAGCGAAGAAGCAAATACCAATTTTAATGTCTTTGGTTTGACCCAGCTGGGGATCGAAACCACTTCCTTCTGCACAAAAAAATTGATTTTCATAGTGAGAACTGTCTTTGCCGACTACATAGGATAACCTAGTGGTATGATGTGTGCAAATATTATTTATGTTATCCATAATTTTTTCAGACAAAATTCAATTTTTAAGATCTCTCGTCTTATTAGTTTTAGAGACAAATATTAATATAAAATTTATTCATATATTAAATTTTCATATTATATGTGATTAGCCGAATCCTTGTGTCTTACTGGCTCACCCTGTTATCAATTAAATGTATATACATCAATCTGACAAAACTAATTAATTTTGAAAGATCTTTAAGCTGAAAGTTAACAAATTTTAAAAATCATTTCCTATGACCACTTATTCTAGGGGGTCCAAACTGTGAAAAATTAATGTGATCACTCCAAGATAACTGAAGAAGCTATGACATCAAGTACATAAGGAATCCGGATGTTTTGATTTAGAAACAATCTCAAGTGACTAGGACTACTTATACTCTATGTCAGAGTTTGTTAGAGTGGGTAAAAAGGTTATGAAAGAAAAAAAATTTACCCATTATAAAATAGGGTTCATTTTGTAGATTGAAAAAAGTGCAAATAACTTGCAGTAATTCTTTTTAGCAATCATGATGTATTTTAAGCTGCCCTGAGTTTTAATTTCTCTATGGGTATTTTACATTATAAAGTTAGCCATTTGTTTACCAGAAGTGGGTCTTTGCACATGCTAGCACAAGATCAGGTGTACACATTGTCAAAGCTGTGTAATAATTAGGTAATTTAATTAGGATTAAATAACCTGCAAAAATGCATAGTAGTGCTCCTGAATGGAATTTTATATGTAATTCTTATTATATGTAAAAAGAGGGGTCCAAATAAAAAATGTGCGCAATTTTTCAGATAACTTTATCTAGGTCAAACTGCAGCGCTCCCGCCAAACAACAATGATGGCCAACATTCAACGTTAAATCCCCGTAGAGAATTTCAGGGGCAGATAATAGTAGGGAAAATTCTTTCTTTTGATTTAAAATAAATACAAGTCGGAAATGCACATATAATTTAATAAAGCTCAAAAATCGCACTCCAGAAAAGCTTGACATAGAGTATAGTAAGGGCTTGCAAAAAATCTAAGTAATCACTCATTCATAACTGAAGGGTGCATTAATGGGTGTGGAATCGGGATGTACTCTTATGTCTTCTGTTGTTGACCTTGTCTCACTTCTGGGACTTTTCATCGCAGTTGAGACAAAAACAGGACGTGCTGTAGGCCAGGAAAGATTAAAAGTGTCATAATGTAAAGCCTAAAGACTAAAACAAAATACCTGTAAAGTGTATTTTTTTCATACAACCACAGGATGCATCATCACATTTTATTTGTAGGAAAACTGGGAAAACACTTCACCTATAAAGGAGTCTGGACACCTTATCAAAATTATTGTTTTCAAACAGGAATAATTAAAATAAAACAACCTGCTTGAACTGTCATGACACAAACCTGGCCGCACATGTGTAATCAAGAAATTTTATACTCAAAAATATTATCGATTCTGGAGATAAGCGAAAATGTCGTACAATTAATATGCCAATAGCCAATTGAGGCGACTACGTCACACTTGCCAAAACAACGATATTCGGTGCAAATTTCAACAATCAGACTGGGCAACAGAAATGACCCAAAAATTTATCTGATCATAGGATAGGCTAATCAAATGCAAGTATCTGCTTTATCAAGTCTTGCTTAATTTCCTATATCAGTTCCTACAAGAAATGGATAAAATACCTGAATCATAAGAGAATCAAGAAATATATCATTTTTATTACTGAAAAATATCATTACAACAATACATTAGGACGGAATCATTCGTTAACAATTAAAAAAATATTTTCAGATCTGTAAAGGTTTTTATCACTAACAATTAAGAAAATAAAATGATATATATCTATTATAGTTTACTAATGAAAAATACCTTTGTTTTTCACATATATATGTCATAATAGAAAAATTGATCAAGATTTCAAAATCCCATTTTTAAGAGGTGAAGTTATTTTGTACATTTGACAAATTATTTTGTGATAACAATATTTTAACAGCCATGAACAGTGATTTATGATTGCATTATGAATTAGTAAAATGTCATCATTTTTCTAGAAGTCCTTTACTAGAAATTCCAGGTTCACTTCTTTGTATGGTTTCATACTCTATTGCTAGACTTCTTAAAGGACTAAGTACAATGACCTCAAATTTAAACTTAAGATTATTTTACTGTGTTCTTGTAATTACTATGTGAAATATATACTGTCCTCAAAATTTAACAGTTAAGTAATCTTGCTTCTGAGAATAAAAGCCCCATTCTTTTAAAATGATGCTTTATAATAATTTTGTGTTATGTTGGGAACTTCTCCAAAATTTGAGAATTCATTTTTTTTTAACTATCATTAATTTTACAACCACAAAACCATGATTCAGATTATCCAATGTGTCAAAAATATTTTCATTCTTTCAAGTAGACCTTCATTTGAAATTTCAAGTACAGTCAATTTGGACAGTTGGTTCTCATTTTTAGATGGGTACTTAATATTAATTCTGATATCCTTTATTTGTTCTGGGAAGAAAATACAAATATAACTGAGCAATATGGGTTCTATCTGTTCAATTTTCCTTGACCCTTTGCAATTATATATAAGCAATGTTGTAAACTGGAATAACATAACAATAATAATCTAATAATAAAGCTTTAGTTTTCAGTGTAGTGTTGTGTTTTCTATATTTGTCTTTTGTTTCATTTTGTTGGCCATGGTCTTGTCTGTCTTCGGACTAGATGATTTCTGTCTGCCCCTTTGGTATCTTGGAATTCCTTTTACATATATATTTGAAATTTGTTGACATTGAGACTGATATAATATCAATGAGAGTGTAAGCTGTGATACAGATGATAATTTCAATTGCAATCTTTCAAAGATTTGTTATTCTTTTTATCAGCAAAGTCATAATCAGCATTCTACTGTCACTTGGTGGGTGGCAGTCTCATGGACAATCATGCCACATCTCCTATTTTTATATATCACCTAAAATTTTTGAGAATCACAGTTGTAGACTCACTTGTTTCTGATACATAAAAGGAATTCCAAGATACCAAAGGGGCTGATAGAAATCATTAAGTTACTAAGCCTTTTTTCTTATGCATAACTACTACATGTACTATGCATTAACTCAAATAAATGAAAATAACTGATTCTAGGTGTATTAAACGAGGCAGGAACAGCTTACCCTTCCGTACCACCTGAGACCACCCCTGGTTTTGGTGGTTCCACATAGCTCATAGTTGTATTTGTGATTTTATTTTAATCTGTACACTATATGTCATGTTCCATCATGTTCATGTTCTGGAGATTGCCGTGTCTGTCAACTTGTTCCCTTTTGTTGGGTCCTTTGGTTTCTTTCCCTTACTCCTTTAAGCATTGATACCTGCTGAAAGGGAAATAAATCTCACAGAACATATAAATATTGCAGCATCACATAATCACATAAAATCTCTCATTTTTAACCTTGACATCATTAATATTGCCCAGCCTCTGTTTCACAAACACTAAGAAAGTTATCTCCCCCTGGTTCCATATTGTCTAAGTTCATTGCACTCTTTTTGTTTTTCAAATATTCTTCTAAATTCTTCAAAACATGATGAGGATTTTTCTTGGCTTCAGTTTCTATTTCTGAAATAGAAATACATAAAAATAGAGTAAAAATATAGCACTTTCTATGTATTTTGTCCTATGAAACGAGAAGAGAAATCCTGAGCAACATGAAAATAGTACTTGTCCATACAAGAATCTTCCAGACGGTGATATAGTAATGAAAACATTTCACCATTTTGTCAATGGTTGACCAGTTATGTCCATTATACCTAAAAAAAATACACATGGCTCCCGGTACTCATCTGGCATTGACTCTAAATTAGTTCTTATAAGTATTGTTTCCCAGGACAAAAGTTTGTTATAAGGTTATCCCTGGACTATTTCCATGATAAAGAGTGTTTGCAAGTAGATTTGCATGTACTTATTTTAGTCTATGGTAGCCATTTTGGTGGGTATGATCAGATGAAGGATTCAATTTTTGCAACAGACCTTTTAAGAAAATTCCCCACATTTTTATTTCTATTGATTTGGTAGTTCTAGATTAATAGAATTTAAGTTAATTTCCCTTAAGGTTCAAGGTTAAGCTAAGTTTGGCTGTTGTGGCGATATTGGTTGGTTGGTGAAAATGCCAACAAAATTTTGGTAGAGGGAAAACCTCAATACCAATTCATCAAAGTTTGGTCCCCATTGGCAAAGTAGTTTAAGATGAGAAGATTTTAATCAACTCTTTTGTCTATTATTAGCAAAGGTGACCATTTTGGAATAGGAAAGGACAAATGGATGCCACAAGCAAACATTCACCTTAGGACCATTTCATCAAAGATTGGGCAAAATTGATAATCAAGTGGTTTTGTCAGACAATTTTTAGGAAATGAGGATAGTGAGGCTGTGATCTATCAATCTCGTTGTTAAATTAGGAGGGTGAGCAAACAGGAAATACTGTCAGCAAAACTCACAAACGAAACCTCCACTTCCCAATGGCTTATCTGCCCTTGGAATGATTAGAAATGAATTATTTTCCTATTTACATATATAAACATTGTATCTACAGTTCAAGTAAAGTTTTATTAAAATCCATTGAATGTTTATGGGGCAGATGTGCTTACATGATATGTGGACAGATAGTTGATAGGACAGACAGACAGAAAGATTGATTGATTGATTATTGCTTAACAGTGGTAAATATTTCATGCAAATTCAGGACGATAGCATTTTAATGAAGGATGATTAACGAATCCTCCTCACAAAAGCAACAGTCCCCAGGTAGATATGACACTTTATCCAGACACATTATTCTGACTCTGGGCAGACCAGTCTTTGCTTCAACTCCCACATGCTGCGTGCTTAGTGGAGAACAGCAAATACTAGTTTTAATGTCTTTGGTTTAACAGGGCCAGGGATCAAACCCACAACCTTCTGCACTTGAGGTGAGCATTACATCACAGAGGTGGTCAGACAGAAAGACATGGAGCGATTTCAATATAGCCCAAAACTTTATTTGCAGGGGTATAAAAAACTTGGTTGTTAAATGAGGGTAAGGCTGACAATAAACAATTTGGTTGTTAAATGAATAGGATGAAGCTTTGAGCAAAAAATTTGGTTGTAAAATGAGGAGAGTGGAGCTGTGAGCAAACAATTTGTTTCTTAAATGAGGGTGGTGAGGCTGTAAGCTAACTAGAGGCTAAGAAAGCTGAGCCTGTATCACTCACATCACATTGGGCCAATTAATGTGATGGACCACAGACATGAGCTGGTGGCAAAAGCTCAAATGGTCGTTGGCCTGGTGAGCTAAAAATTTGGTTGTGAAATGAGGAGGGTGAGGTTTTTTGCAAAAAATTTGGTTGATAAAGTAACTTTAGAGCATTTAACACTTAAATCTGGTTTGGGTCATTTGAATAATAACAGTGCATGCTGCCTTTTGCAATGAAGAAAGAATTCGAAGATACCAAACAGGTAGAAAGCAATCGTCAAAAGAGAGACAAGACCATGGTTAACAGAACAAACAGAGACAAGACCATGGTTAACAGAACAAAGAGAGACAAGACCATGGTTAACAGAACAAAGAGAGACAAGACCATGGTTAACAGAACAAAGAGAGACAAGACCATAGTTAACAGAACAAAGAGAGACAAGACCATGGTTAACAGAACAAAGAGAGACAAGACCATGGTTAACAGAACAAAGAG
>JAULBM010296881.1:0-15169 GCA_032357055.1 Geukensia granosissima | reverse complement strand
TCTTTGGTAAGTGTCGTTGGGGTATATGTTGGGTTGCCAAGTGAATTGTCGATACCTAATTCCTTTATCAAGCAGCCCATGTAGTGTGATTTACAAACAAAAACAATGTTGTTAGGTGCTTTATCGGCGGGGACGATAAATCAATAAATAAGAGGCACAATTTAGCTACCGACATAGTTAAAGCATGGCTCAATGCACTATCTGTTGAAAACGATTTGATTTTTATCCTTTAAATGTGTGAAGAAACTTTGATACTCATTATAGTAGTTGCTGGGGCTATGTATCTCTTTTGTATTACATTTTAAAAGGTTTGGAATTTGAATAAATACTTCATAAAGAAACAGATAAAATAGGCAGAAGATGTAAGATATCCTGCTGTTTTTTATACGTATTTAAGTATGACCAGGCCGACAAGGACCATGCTTACAGCAAGACAAAAGGCCAGTTGGTTTCCATAATCATGTCATTCCGAGATATGGTATTTAAGGAAAATGTGTTTTATATGACTGTTTGAGTTCACGTTTATTATACATTATTGCGATGAATATAACTTCAATATCCTGCATTTCTCCTATGTTATCTGTGTGTCGGGCATATAATGAAGTACTGACCTTAGTATGAAACAGTCGATTCAGGAAAATATCTCCGATATCCTGTTCTCTGTTTGACTTGATATCATCAGGTAGATTTGGCTGAAACAAACAATCATGTTTCTTCATTGAAAAATATTCTACAAAAAAATATGTGATATAATCTGTTCAATTGGTTTGCAATGCAATATCGTATTTTAAGATGCATAAAATATGAGTTCTTTCTCTCTTTTGGAAGACAGAGGGGACAAGGTTTCTTTATGGAAATATTGAAATGAGGATCAAACTCTCGTGCGAGAATTGCCTGTATGAGAATTGCCCTGTATGTCAGAACATAATAATAATAATACTGATAATAATGACTGTATTATCTTTATTTATAGACACACACAAAAACATTCAAATATA
Source organism: Geukensia granosissima (assembly GCA_032357055.1). NCBI lineage: Eukaryota > Metazoa > Mollusca > Bivalvia > Mytilida > Mytilidae > Geukensia > Geukensia granosissima. Next base: position 14,171 of record JAULBM010296881.1, on the reverse strand, counting down.
CACATATGATAAAACGTTTAAATGATTGATTAGAAGTAGTTACCGCCATAAATGTTTGAACATACCAAGGTCAAAATACCAGGCCAAGTTAATAGGGAAACCTTGCGACTGACTATTTACATATACCAGCGGGAAAACTGTTGGAAAATGAAAACTCAAAATATAGCAAGACCCTTGAATGAGATTTTCAAAATAAATTTTAACAAAAATCTTTACCAAAGGGGATTAAAACATGTATGATCGGACATATGCAGAGCTTTGAAGCTCTTATCTTGCAATAAGATGATACGTTCCTAACTTTTTAGAATCTGCAGACCCATCCAATTTATCCACCAGACCGTAAATGTGTAGCTTATGTTTAAATTTGTTCAAATAAAAATACGCGAGAGTTATAAAGGCAAGTACATTTCTGAGGGTCATGAATTCTACAAAACAGTTTGCCCATGAAAAATTGTCAGCTCGTCAAAACACTTTACTATAAATCTTCTGATTAAATATTATGCTACTCTTATTACCAGAATGGATGGAAGATAGGGCTCTCGCTATTAACAAGTCTTCCACTCTGTTATCTAACGGGGATGTTAATGAATTCCGTTTTGTACCAATGAAATATGTCTTCTAAAATTCTAAAGAAAAGTCCTCGAAAAGTATCGCGTTAAGAAGATGTCCCTGTCGTTAGATTAGGCTATCCATTTCGATTTGTTTTGGTTTTAGTGTTTTTTGGGGTTATGTTTTGGATCATACACTTCATACGTTTTAGTTCTAATGCCACTAATGAGGGGTTACTCCTTGAAATGTACACACAGCATACACAGATTTTCCATATTTATTTATTATCGCTTATTCTGTAGTTTGAAAACACTGGGTCGATACAACTTCTGTGGATCATGTCCACGAAGGAATTAACCAGTACAGTTGTCAGACCTGTCTGACACTAAATTTACCAAAAAATGTTTTACACAAAATTGCTACATTTCAAATGTCTTAAGCACTTATAATACGGAAAGCCTCAAAAAGTATTTCACTTAGTTACCAAAAAATGTTTTACACAAAATTGCTGCATTTTTCAAATGTCTAAAGCACTTATAATACGGAAAGCCGCGAAAAGTATTTCACTTAGTAGGTGTCTCTGTCGTCCGATTTGGCTTCCTTTACCGATTTTTTTGAATTTGAGTGCTTCTGTTGCTATGTTTGACTTCCTAATTTTTGGTTCTAATGCTATTGATGAGAGGTTACTCCTTGAAATGTACATATAGCATACAAATATTCTCCATATATATTCAGCATTGGTTATTTTGTGTATAGAAAGAATTTATATATATATATATATATAAAGTAATTCGACCATACCAAAGAGACAGACAGAAATCGTTTAGTAGGAAGACAGACAAAACCATGGTAAGTCATATTAAATCACGGTAAATGACCTACCTTTAAATATAGGTTAGGTCCATCATCTGCAAGAAACATCATTTATATATTCATTAAAGCTTGTATTAAGTAAGCAAAGTACTTACTGCAAGCCATTGAAAATTAGTTAGAGATATTAAAAAAGTGAAAGACACAGTCAATAGAACAAGAACTGGCATTGCGAAATACTTACTGTACTGCATTCCTGTGATGAAAAAGAAGCAGTTAACAATTTTATGGTGATGTTTGTAATAATTAATGATCAAACGTTATTCCTAGGTAAGTAAGTAGGCACAAATATGGGGATTTATATGTAGCAACAACAAATAAAGTAAATTATTACTTATTGCCAAAAAGTATATATACAAATGATAAACATTTATATTGGCCCTTTAAGGCCGTCAATAATGTTCTATGATTTCCAGAAATGGTAAATGACAAACAAATCTTCAGACCTTATTTCCAAGAGATAAAAACGTTACATCCAATAATTGTATACCCAAGATATTTATCCGCTTTCGCTCCAGAACGTCAACACCTTTTATAATGCTTTACCATCCAAATTTCCTACATAAAAGTATCATAAATGTGGTCCATTTGTTAATAACTCAGATGTTTAATTTATCAATAGTTAGCCAAACACGGCCATAATCTTAAAAACATTTCAGTCCAACCTCTACCCAAACTGCTATAATCTTAAACATATTACATTCCAACCTCTCGAAGTTGTCCTTAAACAAGGAAGCCAGTCACATACACATTTAGAAAATGAACGTAAAATCTGTGTGTTGAACCGGATAAGAAGGCTACATACAGACAGCTTATTGTCTCGGTTTAAATGATAATAAAATGGGGAAGAGAAACATATCTATATTTGCTTCTATAGCTATTTACAACATGGATATTTTTGACAAAGGAATACGGAATTTCTCATGGTAAACAAAGTGATCATTATTAGCAAAACAAAATGATTAACGGGACCAACAGCGCACCAATTGTTCACTTTAAAACTTTGAAATATATATAAAGATACATTTACTATTGTTCAAATAATATGATTTAGTATTATTTACTAAGAATGTACAAATATTTCTGCTCACTCTACGAAGGCGCATGTATCATCACCTCATCACCTCTTTAGTTATCATAAAATGTCTTTCAGATAAAGCAGTAGATCATTACATTCTCTCAAGATTAATCATTAATCAAGTTATAGATTAAGGCTTTTAAATGCCTTGCTAAAATCCAAACTATTGTAGATGTTCGTATATATTACCAGGAAAACTATTTAGAAAACGCAAACTAATTTCAAGTATTTCAAAGAATTGTTTCCCGGTACGTATTTGTACCAGCAGGTTTAATAGCCAACAATGTGGTGATACTGTGACGTCAATAATATATGGACGTTCTTAAGAATGAAATATTTAATTCTTCTACTTTCCATGTAATCCATATGACTGAAAGAAATTTAGCAGAACATCACATTACTGACAGAACATCTTAACGCCCCTGCTGAACATTTTAAAGTCCCAACCATGTATTAGTTACAATTACATTAGAAAGTCTTCAAATACCGTTATATTTTATCGTCTAGTAAATGCATTACAACTGAAATTTCTGTCATTTTTATTAGTTTCCTTACCTCCATAAAACAACTTAAAATTTAATACTGTAACAGATTGTATGAATATATTTGTATTAACTCTTTTTGGAGTGAGAAAATTCTATTAATGGTTTAGATAAATTACACGCCTTTGATTAATCATTTGAAACGGGTGACACGTTTTCCATCCTTTATACGACACTTCCCCTTATAACTTAATTAAAAATATTGGCATTTGATAAAAAATAAAACAAGATTATATTGTCTCGATTAGTTATCGAGCTTTCTCCTCAGATGAAAAAGGTAACTAACCTTCCTTTAAAATAATATAAAAGATACACCAACTGAACTTTTGAGTAGATGATTAATTCAATTAATTTTCTTATTGACAGTATTAACATCATGTTAAACAAGTACATTTATCGACAGGTTTAAAGACGCCCAAAGGGTGCCAACTGTGTCCCTTTAAATGCAAAACTATTCTTGTTATGAATGCATGTTTATGGCAAAACTCATTAAAGGTCCTTCTAAATCTGATTTAATGAATGTTTGCCCGTGTATTCAGCAATGTTAGATTTTAATGAGCGTGATCTGTATTACCAGCAAATTATTAAGTCAAGGATTTCGTTTCCTGGCCCTAAAACTTTAATCAAATACGTTCTGCTGGATTACAAGTAAAACCTAACATTAATAGGAAAAGAAAACTAAATTTAATACATAGAGATCAATATTAAAAAGAACAAGAAAGACAATGGGCTACTTATTTCCTAATTCATATTCTATAAACGGAATCCGAAATTAAGAATCAGAGGTGGTATAATATTTCCTTATTAATGATAAATGATATAGTTCGGTTTCTTGTTTAAACAAACAGTATTCAACACTGCACAAAACGTGCCGATAGAAACTGATTATCACACAACATATATATTAATACAATGCTTCACTATTGTTGATTTAACTTACAAGATGCCATCTCAGAGTGTCTTTAGTGAGGTCCTCTTCCCGATCGGCTATCAACAAATTTACATCTTCAGATGAGACACTCTCGTGTCGATAGGCCGGGTTGTTTTCTAAATAAATGCAAGTATTTTTAATCCATGTTAATTTGCATATTTGATTTATAATGAATGGTCAGTAAGTATTTAGCACAACTAGGAATGTTTATCCTGTACATTTTCAAAAAATACCACTATGCCTTTTTATCAGTAATTGTGTAAGTAGCTACACATAAGGGTATAATTGTGCGCATTATACAATGAAGTGAAACGTTGAAATAAATGGATTTGATCATAAAATTTATTTTCTAGCTAAGCAAATTTATCATACACAGAAATTTCAAGACAGTCAAGCAAGTCTTCTAATTTTCTTTCTTGTGATCAGATTTTACTAATTTGTTAAGCAAGTAAACTTGTTTCTCATATAAAACGAATGGTACACAACACGTTAACCGCATAACGAAATAACTATAGCATGAACCATCTTTACATATTTATCTGACTCTACCCATATAGGTAACACGAAGGGAATTCAAACAGGAAGCACGTGTATTTGATTGTGTCTCCAAGATTGTGGAATGGGGTAAAAACTGAATGGAACCATGATACATTGTGGGATAGAAGTGGATTAACTTTTTACTAACCACAAGTTTAAAAGACTTTGAAGTGTGAAAATAGAGCAACAAAAAATGTCAAGAATACTATATAAAATTTTGAGAAATTTTTGAACAAGTCTTATAATTTTCATTCATTGCATATAAATGTTTGTCAACGGAAGAAAAGCAAGCAGGTCATGCATATGTTTACTGTTTATTTTTTATTATTATAAATGAAAGTTCTCGAGCAGTGCAGGTACTTCCAGCTCCGGCTGAATTCAGAAAACAATGAAAATTTTAGTATTGTCGGTAAGGACCAAGTAATTCCGATCATTTGTCCTATAAATGAATCTGATACGTTAATGATCAATAAAACGTTTGTCGACGCAAACCCCTTCATATCCTTGCCTTACCTTGATGTTTTATGGTATTTAGTAAAAAGAAAGAAAACCTTGAGAATACAATTTTACCACTAAATATGTAAAAAATAACACATTTGTTATGGTTTAATATTTGGGTACAGAACTAGTATCAGATACGATAATGTTTACTGAAATTGAATAATGGCTTAATTAATTTAATTTTTGTAAAACCAGCAAATTATCAGTTAAGAATTTAGTTACCATGAATAAAGGAAAATATTTACTTTTTCAAGTCATTTTAAAATTCCGTCAGTTTAATTGAGGTTAGATAGCAGTCATCATGTATCATTTCATTTTCGTAAATATAAAAATATAGTTCTAAAGATTGGTTGCATCTGCAGAATATTCCAGAAATAATTGAATATCATATCCAAACATTTTATATAAAGCTCGTAAATTTAAACACAACACACAAGGAGTCATCATTGAAATGAATAAATATATAAATAGCAGATATGGTATGATTGTCCATGAGACAGCAATCCACTTTATGACAGAAGAATTCAAATTTAAACAGGTCCCGTTATGGCCTTCAATAATGGACCAGAGTCCATACTACAACGACTGTAAAAGGCGCTAAAAATCTTATCGATGAAGGTTATTTAAAAAATCTTATTTTAGATTTTGGAATATTGTGTTCTTTTAACCAATAAACATCAAAACTGATATTAAATAATACTTTGTTAAATTTTTGTCATTCATGCTATCAGTTCTTTTTATGTTGGAAGTATTGATAAGATTGATCTAGGCAAGACAAGGTTGTAAATAAAATGAATGTTATTATGCTAGAGACATGATTTAAGGGGTAATCAATAATCGGCAATCATAACATAGTATAATATAGTTATTTTATCTATCGAAATGAAATAGGCAGTAATATCCAGCGATGAGAATATCTTACAAGGACAGAAGGAATGGACCATTCTCGAAATACAAAAAGAAAGAAATCTATTTGAATATATTGGGGGTGGATATTTTTAAAACTATTTCAAAGGACAGTAATTTTGTTTGGGTGAAGCGACATATTGATTCCAAAATTTTGTTTGGTCTTTGAAAAACTCTAACAAGTGTTAGTGTTAAAAGGGGCAAAAAATCTAATGAAGAACTTAAGTTGACGAATTGACCACAATAGAATAAACTAAATAGTAGTTTTAGTTTATATGTCTATACTTGCAATTTATTAAAAATAACTAACACGTCATAGAACTTTAGTTGTTGAACTAGACACAAAAAATCGATACAAACGACAATTAAAATCATTCATCAGATTAAATTTTCTTTTTAATTTTCAAAATGAATTTGTTTTTGTAAATATTTAGAATTTACGGTTTAATCACTCTGTGCAAGTTTAAAGTTAAACTAGTCAGCAGGGTAAAATCTGCAACAGATAGCAAACAAACGATTTTTACTGAATTCGATTGCGTGTTTGATGGATTTATTTTACTCATGTTTGAAAAGTGTTCTTATAAGACGTTTTTGCATGGATATTTATGTCTTTCGGTATCATGATTTACTCTTTTTTGGTCGTCGATGACCATTGTTTTGTGTTCGAATTTTCTCTGTTTATTTATCTTTTCACGACCAAATATATCCAAGCGAACTTGAAATTAAGGAGACAACTGCCTCAACAAAATCTGCATTATTCCTAGATTTATTCCTTGAAATTGACCAAGAGGGAAAACTCATTTCTAAGATGGTTGATCAATTTGGTATCAATGTATCTCAACTATTTGTGGACCGGTTACCAATATTTATAGCATTGCAATAAATTCAAAAATATGACCAAGGATTTATATGCAGAAAAAAAACAAAAATAGGTAACACACCATATATGTCTTCTGAAGTATGTTCCTTGTACATCAGTGCCATCTTAGCGTTATCTTTCACCATATAATGCTTCAGCGTATTCAGACGAACCAGTCCATTATTCCTCTCACTGATAGTATCTATGTCATCTAACACTTGCTTCCCGCTCGTTCCCTCTCGCCACTCTATAGAAAAAAAATTTGTTGTACTTAAATATTTGGTAAACCACACCCGATAAATGATTTTAAAGTCTCCAAAAAGGTTCTTTCCAAGTTTTTTGTTTTTTAATAAAGGCAAAACTTTTTTGAAGATGTCAACAAATGCAAACACAAAAACTCTATTCTACCCGATAACCTTACTGTCTGTTTGTTTTAACTTATTTCATCGTCATGAATAATCCTTATGTTTTACTTATTTCAAAACCGCAATAATTACTAGATATATGTATAAAATAAACATTATTCATTATTTGAAATTCAATAAAATTAAGATAAAGAAATCCAAATATAAATGTTGGCAAACAATCTGATGTATTTCTTGTTAATGTGAATCTCGGGGCTTGACATTTGAATGCTGTTGGACACTTCATGCCGTTGCAAAATCGTATGAGTGCAAATAAAAAAATGTATTTGACTAAAATGAGTACCCAATGTTAATTCATCCATGTGTGGTATTTCTGAGGCGTGTTTGTATTTATAGATCTGTAAACAACATTTCTGTTTGACTTGTGTTATCGTGTCACAATCCAAAACTTTTACTGGGTAATGTTGGTCACTGTTTCCATTTAGGTCTATCTGTAGGGTCTAAATAACATAAAATTTATCACAGGTTAGACAATTAAAATTAAAAAATTATTCAACTACATACATTCAAAATGTGCAATGAATTTCAGCTAGACTGTGTGTTGTGCATGAAGAGATGGATACCTCCTTAAAATTGGCATGAAAACAGACACAGTGAGTAAGGCATCTCCTAATTAATAACTAGTTAACTTCCGAATCGCTCGCTCCTTAAATCATAGATTCAAACGTTAAAAAAAACTTTACTCACTTAATTTTTATCATATTTTTGTAAATTTTCATCAATTTTCTTACATACCTAAATACAAAATATTCCCACTCGTTCCTAAAAATTACAAAAAGGATGGAAAAAATTATAAACTGCCCTTCCTGCATCAATTTTGAAGTTTTGCTTCATATTTTACCATTTTCAGAAAAAATATAAAAATTGAAATTTTCGCTCGCTCGCACCTCATTTAAACATAAAAAATACAAGAACTAGAAATTAATTTAGAGTGGCCTTAAGCTTATTCTGTATACAAGCTTATATTACTCAATAGCAGCAAAACTTGTCTTCATCGTTATGTCACACTTTTACATATCATGAATAAACCAGAGACGAATCTCATAGTCTGTCGGTTGAAACGAATGAGGAATTGGGGACATCATCTAACGTGTAATTTGTGCAAACAAAATTAAAATTCTTAAAAGAAATAATTCCTATAAAATTGTCTAAAACTGACAATCGTTAAATCAAATGCACATCTACATATCATGAATCAACCACAGACCAGCTTAAGTCAGTCATTTGAACCGTGTAGTAGGAGTTAAGAAAATAATTTTTATGTGCTGTACACACCATGACTGACACCAATCTAGTAATTAAAACAGGTCAAAAACATAGGAGAAACAATATCTGAAGTTCAAAGGCGTATTTTTTGGCAATTTTGTAAAAAAAAAACCTTTATTTCAGGTGCACATCTACATTTAACGAAGAAACCAAAGACCAATTTTGGGAGTCATTCGGTTGAACGATGTACGGAAGAGTTGAATGTCACATGCGCGAAAAATTTCATAAAACGTATAAACAAATAAAATTTAAAAAATTGAAGATCCTTATATCTGGTGCACATCTACATATTATATATCTCACTGCAGATGGATGTTAAATGTCAACTATAAATTCAAGAAAAGTCGTTGGTTTGGTTCAAGGCCTGATCAAACCAAAATCTCTCAAATTGGTTTCGCTCATTCTCTGCTTATCGCACTTATAAGTGCAACGAATGGCCAGAATAATATATTTCGATAGGTTTGAATGTCATTCTGCATATTGATACCTTGTTAGGTAGCCAGATGCACCCTGGGAAAGCAAGTTCATCTAGTACATAGGGATAATTTATTTCTTCACATTAATATCAATGATCAATTAAGTTCTGAACAAGCATGCAAAATTTGACGCTGGATGTTAAGGAACATTAATTCAATCAATCATTCAAGGAATCATTCCAGATATTCAAAAAAGTATTCTAATGCCGTTTGAACCATAATACTTGATTCTTTCTTAAAATTTTATCAGTACAGGTAGAAGCAAAATAATATAAAAATAAGCTAGACTATCCATACATTTATTTATCGCCAATTACTTATAAAAACTTAACTGAATTAAATCTTACCAAGGGTTCGCATTCAACTCGCATCTTTAGTAGTTTTTCTTCGGCCAGTGTGTTCCTTGAACTGCCAGTAAGAGCATCAACCGGGGCCTTTTCTATCACTGTTTGTACCGCTTTGTACAGCATGAACAGTTGTAACCCACTCTGGGACTGCAAGAATTAGATACTAGTTTCATGCTAGTTTACTGTTTTTTAATTTAACTAATATCTCACAAAGATTACTTCATATATCATAGACGATAATGAAAAACTATGAACCATTTGCAAAATGAAATCAAAAATGTTTATTAATTCAACATATATTTGTAATCGAAACTAAGTAAGCAAACTGAGTAAAAACCACAATAAAAGTATTTTAGCGTAAGCAGTCATTTTTGTGATTTATTTTTCTTTTTTGTCTAATATAAATATATTACTACCTTACCGTGAGTTGTGTGTATAATACAATTTGTAACCAGTTGGCCAGAAGTCGCTGTGATATTGATTCGAACCTAACAGGTAAACATAGGAAAACAAAAAACAATTGTTAGAAAGAAACATAAGCATCCAAAAATTACTATAGAAACTTTGATTTGTTTAAATTTTTCTTCTGTTTTCTGTTTGTTTAAACAGAGTAAAACAAATCTGTAAATTCAGAAATAGTTAATTGACATCAAATTATGATTGCCTAATGAAAAAAATGTAGTTTACATTGTTAAGAAACTAAGACTATTGTTTGATGATCTTATTTATGTACCCCATCTCACTAATCAGGAGTTTTTTATTGAATAAAAAAAAACTTTTCAACGTAATTTTGAATTTAAGTCAAATTCTATTGTTTTGTGATGCTGTTAAGAAACTAAGACTATTGTTTGATCATCTTATTTATGTTCCCCATCTCACTAAACAGGAGTTTTCTATTGAATAAAAAAAACTTTTCAACGTATAAAATTTTGAATTTAAGTCAAATTCTTTTGTTATGTGATGCTGTTAGAATTAAAATAATCTAACCCAGTTAAATTCCACAGTTGTATTTCCGTAAAAAGGCAGATGCCGAGATATTATCTTCCAGTATATTTTACACTTTGTAAATAAGTACCTTCTAAACAACACTTTTTGCTGTTTTTTCCCAACTGACCGTATATTATCCACCAACAAGCAATTTACCAAACTGTAAAAGTCAGTTATTTTATAAATCGGAATTGTAAAAACAGTTATGCCAATCATGCCACATCTCCTATTTTATATAAAGAAACAATGGACAAATTGCAATGTTTTTCACGAAAAGTATGTGAACTTTTTGTAAAAACCTCTTCAGTTCCTTAGAGCTGGCGAATTTATTTGCATAAAATATCATTAGAAAATTTTGTTCTACATTCGAAATCATATCTCAAAAGAATGGATGTCAGATGACAATTATATCTGATCATTTTCTCTTCTCTCGCCAGAGAAATCCGACTTTTATAACGCTGTAGACAAAAGTTAAGTTGGAGTTTAACCCATATTTGGGGTATTCAAAGGTACAATCTCCAGAATCTATCTACCAGAATGTAACTATATTAAGAAATGCCTGATTATTTTGGATGGAACTTGCAAAAATCTTAAATCTTAAATAAGACGATTTTGCTTAGGCATTTACAAATCGATTGTTGATTTTCGACGTCCATTGAAAAAGGATGACATTTTTAAGATATATATATTAGGAGTCTCAACTAAAGACTGAGGAGCTGATGGATTATATGCTTGACTGCTTGAATAGTTATCTTGATCCTATCTACGAATTAACCTGTCTAGCTTAACGGTTAGAAATATTTTCCAATTGTCATATAATAAAAAAAAATAAAACTTCTTAGAATCGAAAAGAGCATTGAGGACGTCTAATTCACTTTTTCATCGTGACCAAACACCTGAACATTTTTAGTTGACCATTAAGTTTAATAGATATAACAAATCTATAATTTAAAGGAACCGTAAAGGGTATTAAGGTTTTATCGAGATCTAATGATCTGTTCAACAATTAAAATAAATTTAAAAATAAAGTACATTGTGTGAAAACAAATAAACAGTCTTCTGGATGTCATTCAATCAAATTATTTTGCAAACACCATTTTAAAAGGTTCGCAATGAATGATATATTTTACAAGGCAGTATATGGATACCTTACAGGATCCACACCATTGTTTTTTTAAGGGTTTATGGTTTTCCAGATTTAGTTTTCAGTGAAGTATTTCGTAAACTATGTTTGTTAACCGTTTCATTTTGTTAATCATGATCTTGTCAGTCGTGTGACATAACGATTTCTGTCTGTACCCTAGGTTTCTTCAAATTTCTTTATTATAATAATACATTTTTCAAAATTATTATTCTTACTTCACGATGACTATCTTATGCAAAATGAAAACATAAATAATTTGAATTTCATCTTTTGTTAGAAAATTATGTTACCCAAAGTATGATCTTTACTCTAAATCATAAAATATATATTGTCATATAAGTACACAACAATATAATGCTAAACTTGAATGTCAATCCTATATAGTAATCAAATAGAAAAACATTTTTGAGTTATGCTGTGCTCTACTCACAACTTCTACCTATTATTTGCAGTAGAAATGACCTCGATATGATCAAAATAAGATCTTTGTAAATTTGTTCAGTTTTCAGACTAGGAACATAGTGAGCAATTCTACAAAATTTGCATTTTAATCGGATTGAGTTTACCCTTAATTCATAATTAATACTTTCAGTTAATACTTACTCATAAAACAGTCTCATATTTCCTATCAGTGCAACTGATAACAGTGAGGCAAAATTTGCTCTATAAGACAAAATAATACAAATAAAAGATAATTCTCTTACCAATATGCCTTTCTTTTCTATCATAATTACAAACAATCCTTACCAAAAATAATATTATAGGCTTAAAAGAAGTTTAGTTGAATCTCATAGTTTACAAGACAAATATTTAATTTAACAGATTCAGGTTCTTAGAGCTCCATATAAATATAGGAGGATTTTAGGACAATCCATCATACATGTTGTTTTAACCTAAATGTAAGACTTAATCCTTAATATGGATACGGGTCTTAAAATCAAATCAAGTGGACATAAATGATAGTTTTTATAACGATTGAATGAACATCTGCGCAATAATAAATTGACCTACTTTTCCTTTACGGTAAGTCTATTCTGTCGGTCTAGTGTTTGAACAAGTGATTTCAGGAACAGTTTGTTGGTAAGGAGCTTATCAAACATGTCCATGGCCGTTTGTATTTTGATTTTGCCATCATCTGTTATCTAAAATAAAGCATTGAACCTGTTTAAGAACAAAAGGTAAAAATATTGCCAATATAACCAAACAAAAATGGCAGTAAATATCAAATTCATACAAAATAAAAGTTATATGGAGATGCCAGCTGTGAGGAAAAGGAACTCGATACCAAAAGGAGGGGGGTTGATAATCAAAATTCATTTATTCAAAAAGTTGATGGAGCCCAAAAGCAAATTTTTAAGGAGAACTTACATATCAAGAATATCTTACAGCATTACAAAATATGAAAATATGGTCGTGTCCAAGGATTAGATGGATATACCGCATTTTTTTCCAAATTTCAAAGATTTGCATTTTTTCTTATTTAAATCTTTTAATGAAGATAACACCACAAATGAGCGCTTTTAAAAAATGTAATAAAATGTATCCAAAAGAAAGGGAAATCCGAATGTAACTTTTTAAACTGTGACATAAAAACTGCATCTGTGGCCCTTCCAAATAAAATTAAATCCCAAAAACACTCTGATAAGGGACACCTAAAAAGCTTTACTGAAAGACCGCTATTGGCGAATGTACTGGGACTATTTTAAATATTCTTTTAAGGGCAGAAGAAAAGGCCATTCCTGGTCTGTTATTACTCTTAGAATTTAAAAGGCCTTTGAATGGTCTTTCCGTCATAAAACAGTTTTTTTTTTAAATTTTGGTGAATCCTTCTGCAAATAGATTGAACCTTTTTAACTGAGTAGAGTAGTTGTTTAATAAATAATGGTCATTGAACCTTTGGGACTAGAGAGGGGCGTCCGTCAGCGTGTCCGCTTTTTCCTTACCGTTTTATTTTGGATATTTAACTTCTAAATGCAAGAACAAATTTAACCCAAATAACAATGACATGAAGCTTAACAATTCACCGTTTCCTATCAGCCAATATGCCGATGACTCTTTACTTTCACTTGATTACACAAAAAATCTCTGAAGCAGACCTTGTTCTTACTTGACAAGTTCTCATTATGTGCTGAATTGAGAGCAAATCTGGAAAAAACACAAACCGTACGGGTTGGCACAAGACGTTGGTGTGGGTAAGTTATATCTATGTCAATGTTTTATCTAATCCAACGCTTCATATTCAAAGAACTGGAATCTACTGTTTTCAAATTTCTTTGGGATTGAACAAATGATAGACTAAATGTTATTGATAACGAGTATGAAAATGGAGGTCTTCGGTTTCTTCACATTGAATCCTTGGTTATGCATTAAACATGACATGGAATCACAAGTTTTTAAATCCCTAAAATTAGTCACAGTGGAAAAGTCTACTCATTGAGAAATATCGGGTACAAAGGCTTTTTCTGCCCAAGATGGGAATAGAATTTATATTGACAGAGTTGAGTACTTTTCGGAGAAACGTTCTTTTAAATTTTAATAAAAAAGCGAAAAAACTTCTATAGAGACCCTTAAGACGTATTTTACCAGCGTCTTTGGTTACATCAAATGATAGAAATTAATCAGAAACCCGATGAACAATGGTGCGCTGATGGGATATTTTTCGTTAATGACCTGATAAATGAAAATGGTAAAATTATTTTCAATAGATCAAGCAAAATTTGGAAAAAAATTAATAAAAGATCAAACAAGGTAAC
>JAULBM010296861.1:0-15170 GCA_032357055.1 Geukensia granosissima | reverse complement strand
AAAAAAGTTGTGTTTGCTAATAATTTTTGTTATAATTTTTTGAAATGTTTCCCTTTCATCATTTGCAAAGAAAAAAAATTTGTATTTGATGATTGTAAATATGTTCTAAGCTTAATGTTCTTGTTCTAGTATTTTGATAAAATTTGATTGAAACATTAAAATAAAAATTCTGTAACTTATTGATTAGATATTTGATCTGAAGCATTACCAGGATGAGTTGTACCATGTCTCCCCTTTTCATGTCCATCAATTTTCCCACCCATGTCCATTGACACATTGGGATAATTTTCTATGATAAACTATGGATAACTTAAGGTTGTCCGACAGATCTTTTTCTTGGTCATTTTCGGATAACCGAACGCAGCCATTTTCACTATGTTTTCAATAAAATAATTTCTATGTAGAGTTTAATAATGTCTATACTGAAACACAAATAAATAAAGCTGTTTATAATTGTAAGAACAACATTGAACAGGCATACTTTAAGGGATTTAAAAAAAAAAAACATTTGTACTACTTAAATTAACTCTTGGTTATGAACAACATGATAATTAACATGTTTATCTTTCTTCAGTGAAAAATGTTTCTGTTTCCTTTTCATTGAATCAAAATTTGTTGATAAGTTGCAATGCAATATCAAAAGTAAGATTAGGCAGACTTGACTATACCTGCAGAATATTGTGAGATACATTTGCATTAACATAGAATTTGTATTGCAGTGATTTTGATGTACAGGCCCAGTTTACAGTGAATCAGAGTCGGCCTGAAGAGATCACAATGAGAGAAGACTTGTCAAGTATTACATTTGTTGGAGATGATGGCTTTGGTAAGTTTATGCCTCTGTTACATGGTCTGGTTTATATTAGACCACCTGTACTGTCATGGCAGTCTATTGTTGAGGGACAAGGTGTGATTGTATGAACAAGCTGATTTTGTTGGCTTTGATAATCTATAGATGTTGTAAATGGCGTCAAAGAACCCGGAAATGGAACAGTTGATTGACAGAAAATAGAATGTTTACACCAGGGAAGCACTATCATATTTTTTCTGTCTGAGGTAGTTGAGGTGTTTACTTAAACAAATTAAAGTGACAGTTTATCATATGTATATTAAGGATTATCTCCCTTACTTCATTGACATACAAGCTAACATACTTTTATTTTCTTTTTATTATTATTTATCCTGTATATCATAAGCTTATTTCAAGCACCATAAGAAAATGGCACTAACACAATTATATAGACAAAATATTTGTATTTCAAAATTAAAAGAAAGCTATGCACCGTCATCTTATATCAAGCCAAATAAAATATAAATGGTTGGAACCATTGTCTCCTCTTTGATAAAAATTATGGTCCGTAGTGTACATATTTGTTTTAATGAAAAAATCGTGTATTAGTAATATAATACAGCTCCTACCTGAATATTATAAAAAATGTACATGTAATACAAAACTTAAAACAAGAAGACAAATCTATGACCACAATTCCTGACTTAGAACAGGCATATGAGACGTCGTGGAGTTAAACTAGTTTATTGGGTACCCAACCTCTCCCAAAAAGTGGTCAAAGGAAAAAATCAAAGAAAACAAAAGCAGCCATTGACAAACCATAAAACCACTGGCCTTAAATGAAAATGAAAAGATGTAGATAAAAGCAACGAACAGTCTATGAATAAATTATATTCTTACTGCTGTACAACATATTTTCTGTAGACAGCTACCATTGACATTAGTGGATGCTTTATTGAAAAAAATATGATAGAATTCGAATTGTAATATTTTAACTCATTTCTGATCTTAATACATTTAACATTAATTGTTTTTTAATTAAGTTCCTCCATAAATCATATTAATAATTTGGCAATTATAAATGAACACACTTCTGACTAGACCTTATACAGTACTGATAAATGTCACTGCAGAATTGTCTTATTTCACCAGGCTTCACAGACCAATTTGGAGATGAAGATAATGAAATTTACTCCATGCTTTGTGGTTGTCACAATGACTGTTTGCATTGCAAATTCATAGCAGTTGATCTTATCCTTACGCCATATGAGTATGTTATGAGAGAAAGTGTTAATCTTATTCTCTGCAATACTTCAAATAATAATTTTATGATGAAATCCTGTATGTTATACAAATCAAATTCTGACGTAGATTTTGACATATACCCCAAGTGTCAGCTACATGTAGATTCTAGGAATAGATCAGAAAATGATGCTATCAGTTTTGAAATGAATTCAGGATCTCAAGAAAATTTAAATAAGAATTTTTCACAATGTGATCCCATGCCCCGATTATGTAAACTAGATTCAGGAATTGGCATGGGGAGTGATAT
The DNA here is from genome assembly GCA_032357055.1 of Geukensia granosissima. Taxonomy (NCBI): domain Eukaryota; kingdom Metazoa; phylum Mollusca; class Bivalvia; order Mytilida; family Mytilidae; genus Geukensia; species Geukensia granosissima. The sequence goes on along the minus strand of JAULBM010296861.1, from coordinate 12,828 downwards.
TGATGATAATGACCTTGAAGATAGCTTGGATTCTGCTTGTCATTTGGACAAAATAATTACTAAATATTATGCAGTAGAGGGTAAGAAGGCATCAAATGGTGGTCAGAGGTCATTGCCTTGACCCTTAACATGTTCATCTACTCATCTTGTTCATAATTCCAATTGGGATCTCAGCTGATTTTTAGTTTTAGATACATGTAGATAACTTAAGTCTTGATTCTGGGTGTTCTGTGTGCAAAAAGCTTTTTAAAAACGAGACAGGGAGATTTTTTATATGTTTACTAAGATTAGGATGATTTTAATGAAGTCATAGCCCTGTATCCCCTCCTAATGATTTTTTTTTTTTTTTGAAAATTCAAAAAAAAAATTCCTACATGTTCATGTTTTTCAAACAAAGTAAAAAATGTAGGATCAAATTAAAAGTTATTGCTTGTGGTCACTATTTAACGACCATTTGATGGCTTCTTAAAATAGTCAGTTGTAGACTCCCAGTTGGAAGTCCAGTTGATGCTTCTAGTTAGTCATGTTAGGGATGTTCCATTTAATCGTATTTCTTGCCAAGGGAATACACTTCGAAGATTGCCAACTGTCCTTTTGATCTCTTGTAAAATTCAGTGTTCTTGTATTAAATTAAGATTTCTGAGTGACTTCTCTTGGTGCAATTTGTTTTGCAAATTTAACAGCTAATAGTTCGAAAAAGGTTATATTTGCTTAAAATGTTAATGTTCAGTTACAGATTTGTTAAATGCCTTAATTTGCTTAGGACTTTTGATAAAATCTGAAGTTCCAGCAAAGAGTGAAATTTGTTTTCATAAGCATGATAAGGGCTGGTCTATTTAAAAATTTAGTTATATAAAATTTGTTATGAGATAATTTTAGATTATAAATGATTTTAAAAAATTGACATTCCATTTATGGGATGTTACAACATCATCAAAGTGTTCAGAACAACTTCTACAAATCATTTTACCATAATAGTCTGAAGATCAGTTTAAAAATGAAATTTCACTCTTGCTTATAATTGTGTTATGCAGTAGTTTACCACAAGTAGTTGTTGAATCACCATTACTTGTTATTAAAACCTGGTTTAGTAACATCGATTCTTTATGTTATTTTTTTATATTTTATTTTCTCACATATACGACAATGGTATCCATGGTTTTGGCGAGTCAAAATTTCTCTGTCTTACACAGGGGGGTGCAAGACAAGCTACACGCATTTATCCTTGATACTTACCATAATATCAATTAAATTGTGATTAAAATTCATTTGGGGAATTATTATAGACCTATTAAAATACAATTTTATTGTGGTATTTATATTGTGTAAACACATCAATTTTTTAAAAGCGTGCTCATTGTCTTTGACGTTGCATAATGAAAACAATGGCAGTCAGGGAGTGATGTGTATTTACCATATAAAATGTGAGAAAAGAATCAAACACCACTGAAAATACAAGACGGAAAATCTCAGACACCCTCGGGTCAGATTTCTATCGTTCTCTGACTCAGCAAGCATCGTCCATGTCGTCAGAGAACGATGGAAATCTTACCCTCTTGTGTCTAAGATTTTCTCGTCTTGTACTTAAGGTGGTGTTAGATTCTATATGACTATCACAAATTTTGTTGGATAGTTACCACAAGTAACACAACAGAAAAATAGCATTTGGTCCTATTACATAGTTTGATGGGAGGGAAATTTTTAATCAATTAAATTTTCACTTGTGATCCATTATTTTAGTGGGACTTGTGACAAAGTAAAGAAAAAATAATAGTTTTTCTGTAGACAAATTAAAATTTGTCATGCAGAACTATAAGTTGATTTTCTATTAGTCTACTGAAGTATCTTAGAAGTATGATTTTGATCTTGACTTGTGTTGTGATTGTTGCAGTTTTGGTCAAAACATTGATAAACAAAGTTCAAGATCCAATTTTATTAAATTGAAGTATGAATTGAAGCATATCTACTGAATTATATCTTAACATTACCCCTTCGCATTCTTGACTTGTGCTTTTCAGTTTATCTGGGTTTTAATTTTACATTGGTTCTTTGACATTATAGGTGACATTGGTTTTGATGACAGAGAAATTCTAAGAGATGCATCATCATTTGAAGAGTCACTGTACAAACAACCAGATTTGTCTAATGACCAACCAGTTGAAGAGAAAACGTTGAATGAAAATGCAAACGAAAAGCCAATGGATGTAGATAATGAAATCCAAGCACCAATGGATGACAATGACCTCGGACCAGTTGATGGAGGTTTTATGGGTAAGATTTCAAGATCTGTAAATTAAGGGTCATTTCAGTGCAGCTGCTATGACATTTTTGAATATAAGGAAAGAATATTTATAGAATCATTGTTTATCATTTTGAATTGTCTTTCAAGTCTTGTTAGTTAAACCTTAAAACTCTCTTGTCAAAAAATGAGCTTCACATGACATTCATGACAAAAAAAGTTGTCACTGTTTGCAAAATTTTCTCCAACTAGATATATATAAAAATATGCCTACCAATATTGTAAAAAAAAAGGAGGGATGGGTGTTGGAAACATCATAATTTTAATGATTGTCTTGAATTAGAAAGTAACTTATCAAACCATGTGGTTTATAGCTAGGAAGAGAAGAAGGAAAAATAGTAAGTAACAGGGTTTGTTACATTACAGAAGTTACAGTTTTGTTTTAAAAGTTTTTTTTCTTTGGTTGTTCCATTTAAGCATATACATGTATATTGATCTGAGTGAACTGTCCTGGCGTCTGTTATACAAACCCATCACATAACACTTGAGTTCTCATAACATTATGTGATTTCAGAGAGGGGAATCCTGTCCAAATTTGTTTCCCTTTTATTATGTATTCCTCCTCCAGAGAAATTATGGTAACACATGTGAAATGGTTGCCTGAGGAATTTAAACTGTACCAACATATTCACTTTATTTTAAGAAATTGCTTGATTCTAATGTTTTAAAAATACATTAAGATTGGTTTAATAAACCTTTACAGTTTTTCATATTCTTTAAGTTGATGCATATTTTAAGGGAACAACCTTTTGCAAGTCTTAGATTAGTCATTGGTGGTCCATTGTTCTATAATATCATTATATTTTCCTAAGCCAAAGGGATATTCTGACATATATATGATTTGATAGAAAAATGACTTCGATATTCAGTATGACTAATCTTTGAATTGCCTTTATATTTCTTATAATTTACATCTGATTTTCAATGTGATTCTAGTTACTTTGTTATATGCTTGCAGGTTTACACTTCTGACAGATTGAAATTCAGTTTTAAGGCTAAAGGATTTGGGATTTTAATGGTAAATTGTGTGTATGAAGTAAAACCTGCTTTATAATTAAATACTTGTGTTAGTAAGTGTAAGTTTGCAAGAACTATTGGTTATATTTTATCCAGTTGAAAGGGTTTTAGTTAAATATACACATACAAAAATTCTCAACAGATACTGTTAATTCAGAAATTAACATTACAAAAATTGAATAGAGAAGAGATCACATTAAACTCTCATTTTGAATTTTTCTATGGAATTGCACTTATTAAAAATTACACATTTTCATAGAAAGTCAAAGATTCACAAGAAGTGGATACATAAATTTCTGAATTTACAGTATTGTGAACAAAATTATCATTTTTTTTCTTAAAAAAACTAAAGCCTCACTTCAGCTGTTATATAGTTTGTTAACTGTTAAAAGTTGTTATTTGTTTATGTATGAATGTTGATTTTGTTCAGATCATGATGATGATGACGACGATGACGATGATGGTGGTTTCGGGGGCGGTGTTGATCCGGAGTTCTTTGGTAAGGTATCTTGGATCAGCATTTTTTAATTCCATATTGTAGCTGGTGCAAGATTTTATTTTTCTAATAATTTTATTTAAAATAATGAAATCTGCTTGAAACTTAATTGGCAAACCAAGTGTTATTTTGTTGCAATTACATTTATAGAATTGGAACAGGTAAGAACAATATTTTATACCAGTTTAATATAGAACTTAATTATTGTTTTCAAATTATCCAGACAGAAGGGGGCAACAAATTTAATCACACCTATTATGAAAAATTGTGTCTGGTCTATGAGAGAGAAATCCTGTGTTTTGGGTTTTTTGTTTTTTGTTTTTTTTTTTTTTTGGGGGGGGGGTAGATTACTAGGTCATGTCTATCTATCTCACCATGCCTTTTGGCAAAAGGGGCTACCTCTTATCAGAATTTTGGCAGATTGGTCTTTATTTTAGCAGTTGTAAACCAATTACCTTGGATGTATTTGTTAAAAAAAATATCTATTGAAATGCTAATAAAAATATTAATCTGGATATTTCAAGGAAAATAGCTGATTTTTTCTTGAGCTGTTGTGTTGACAAAAGATATACATGGGAGTTAACTCTTTTTGCTCTTGATTTTATAGGGTTAAACCAAACATTATAAATAAAAGAAATAAAATCTTGATTATATTATATCTGAAATAAAACAATTTTTTTTAATTCGTCGAAATTTGTTTCTATCAGACTAAATAAATCAAGTCAATAAATGGGTAATAAATAATCTTAATTCAATCTGATTTCCAAAATTGAAAAAAAATATCTGCTGAGAAAAGTATCAGCCTCTGTCACTGACACTGGACCTAAGACATTTTTTGTCCATCACTCTGGATGGAAATGGAAGATATCTTAGCCCTTGGGTCTGAGACCAGACTGTTGACCTGCCTTCTACTGGTGTAAGGTACTATATTTCTTACATGTGTTAATACTAATAGATGTGAAATTTAAAAGTTAGATATAGAGTAATTTTTACAAATGTATGAATTATGTGAATGGTTCCTTTTGCAGGAGATGAAGATTTTATGAACTCCGGAGGTCTTTTTGAAGATGCACCTGTGGTGGCAGATGTTTCAATGCCACAGGTACCAGAAGCGGAGCCAGCAACATCAAAAGCAACAGGTACCCAAAATTTGTATAGCAGAGGTTTATTTTACACCACAACTAGTTCAATTTAGTGATTGCATGCATTTCTCAGGTTAACGAAATATTATGTGCTCTATCCTGGAATTGGGTAAAGCCATCAAACTGGACATCATAGGAATTTTGTAGCTTCTTAGCTTAGTATGTGTGATTCAGCAAGAGCGAAAACTGATTTGTTTGGGACTTAAATAAATTGTCCCTGGAAGGCAACATTCTTCCTGCAGACTTCCTGAGTTAGCATGGTCATTAATTTCTTTTGTATATACTGCTCTCGTCCTAATATGTTGACATGTGGTTTAGGGTCCCTATTACAAAAGTAATTTTCTTGTGACCCAGAACAAATTAAAATATGATGCCTTCCTGTTACAGGTAACTATCTGTAAACTAAATAGGATGAAAATGGGGTTCCAATAATGAGCATAAACATTCATTGGGGGATGGAAGGTCCAAAAAAGTGATTGATTAAAAAAATACATGGAAATCTCTGTTTATATTTGGATATTGTAATAATTGCATATTTTATAGATATGATGATTCAAATAAATATTTAATGGTATTAAAGTATAGTTTAGGGAAATATTGTAAGAGCATGGCTAGCTGTGTAATTTCTACAAAACATCTTTTTATTTTTAATCGATAAAAATTGGCAAGTTCATTGACAGTCCTGACCACTCACAGAGAAAATGTTAAATTTTCAAATTCTGTATAAATGGTCTGAAATTTTGATGACAAAATAAAATGCTTTTGATGGTCTAGTGTGTAAATTTTAGAAATTGTAATCATGGAAAAGGTGATTTTATTTTAGATACAGATACTTCAAAAATACCAGATGAAGCAGAACCAGCACAACCGCAGACCACATCTATGGCCAGTATAGTAGGAGCAGCAGGGGAACAGACCACCCTTATAAACAATGAAGAAGAGGCATTTGCATTACCTCCCTTAGATGCTACCATTTTCCCTGGTCAGTTGATAATAAATTGATAATGTTTTCTGTGTGGTCACATCACTTATAGTTTACATCCATTTGTCCTCAAATTATATGTTCATTCTACTTGTGTGATGTTTGATGAAATATTTCAGGTATTGAGGTGTGTATTTTATACATTTGTCCAGTTAACCCAAGTATTTTGAATTAAGTTATCACAGAAGATAATCAAAAAATAGCAAAATAAGGAAGAAACTTGCAAAAATCAGTTCCTCAGAAAAATTTAAAGCTTTATTGGAATTGGCAGTATTGTGGAAACGATAATAGGCATAAAAATTAGGCAAAATCAAAATTTGCTTGATATGGTGGTGTTCTATGACACTACCATTAAGTCTTTATTAAGATATAAGTAAAATGTATGTACACTGAATTTCAGGATCACCGATGAAGCTGTCAATTTCATATTTATATGAGATGTGGCATGATTGTCCATGCGACAGCCATCCACCAAATGACAGTCTATTTTAAACTTCTACAGGTCCTGTTATGGCCTTCAATAACAAACTGGAATAAAAGCTACATTTATCTCTTTTCCAAGCATTTGGTTTAAAAAAATTAAATATATATATAATTTATATTTTATTTTAATTTTATTGGTTATAGCAGACATATAATTGTATGTCTCTGGTTATAGCTGGTAAACCTAAGTTTAATTTTAAAATTAAATAATATAAAATTTAAACAATTCTCAATCATACAATACTTGAAAAATTGTTTGAAAGCAAGATAAAAGAAAAGGAATAAAAAAAAATGATAACAAAGATATTTATTTTATTTTTTTATTATAAACCCTAAACTTGGTTCATTTAAAAGTCGGTACTTTTTTACTGCACTTTATTAACTGTTCACCTATGAATGTAAAGAAACTGCCATGTGTGGTGGCAGAAGAGAACGGCTGTGTTGTTGGAACTAAGCTTTCAGAAACATAAAATCCAAACTGAAACAAACTAAATTGGTGAAATAAAACTTAAGATCAGCTGAAAACAGATCTAAGTACATGCACGTTTGGTCCGTTTTCACTAATCACCGGTATGTAACGGTTGTTCCCCTTGATATACAAATATGGCGGTTTCATCTTTTCAGCCGGTTAATTGGATTTACTCTTCGTTTTACACTTTCCAGGCAGATATTTCACTATAAATAAATGGAGACTGGCAATATTCTGCACCCGAATGTAAGAATTTACGAATTATTTCCTCAACATCGTGAAATTTACAGCTTGACTTGAGCGATTTCACAAATTCACAGAGCGACTTCAACTTCGCCCTGAGAGACTTATAGAGCGAAGTGAAGGTCCAGAAGGCGCCTTCTTCGCCCACTTCGCCCTCCAGCGTGAGCCCGGGAATGATATATTGGTACCATTCAAAATGGAATACTTAAAAACAGATCCAAATATAGGTTTAAATACTATTGTCTATTGCTAATAAGAATTAAGGTGGCATTCTGATAATGAATAGCAGGTATCCTTAGCATTAAATTAAATTATTTTTCTGTTATACAGAAAGTACAACACTTATGAGCACATCTGGATATTGTTTTTCCATTTTAATAGGAACAGAAGGGAAGAAAAAAAGGAAGAGAAAGTTGATTGTAGATGAACAGAAAGGTTTTCCTGGAGAAACCATGAAACTTCAGCTCTCCGACACATCAGATATCATTTCAACATTAGACTTGGCACCTCCTACCAAAAAATTGATGCACTGGAAAGAAACTGGTGGTGTAGAAAAACTGTTCTCATTACCAGGAAGGAATATTGTTTCAAGAGTCACATCAAAAGTAAGATAGATAAAAGCAGTTATATTTTAACTAAGAGTAGCACTGCTTGAATAGGCTAAAATTAATATATTGTTGGTTTCCCCAAACCCGACCCTACCAAGCCAGGTGTGGGTAGGTAGGTAGTGAAATTTTTTTATTATTTATTAATGTCAGTTTGTCAGCAAGAAATGGAAAAAAAAAATTGTTTGATTGAGGTTTAGCAATTATATTATTTTGGTCGCAAAGTTTTTTGCTAATTATATTATTTTGGTCGCAAAGTTTTTTGCTGAGTCTGTCAAGATAATGATTAGTGTACATTTGGCTACCTATACATCAATTGATGTAAAACATTTGTCTTAAACATTGATAGTCAATAGTGATTACACCATATGTATGCTTTCTTGAGAAGAACAAAATTAAATTGTTTACCAAGTCCAATGAGAAAAATTAGTGGATTATCAAACCTAGTCACCTAACAGGGTAAAGGGAAATATGGTACTATTTAATATATCCAAAATAGTTTTAACTAATTCACTGGCATCCTTATACTATAAAAGTGACTTAGTTTAAGGGAGATGATACATAGTTTCTCAATGTAGAATTCAAAAGATAAATTACGAAACAAGAGTTAACAGCTATGCCAGTCAATTTCTAATTATTAATATTTCGGTTTCAGTTATTTTCGAAGAATCTGGTGACGAGGCAAGTAAAAGAGGAGGAACAGGAACAGGACTTGTTAGAACTTGACAACCAGGAGATAGCAAGAGATGTTGACAAATCACATGGTTTGTACTTGTTATAGTGTGCTAGTAAATTTAAATTTGTGGATTCCAAATATTTTTATCTCCAAAATATTAAAATAGAAGATGTGGCATGATTGTTCATGAGACAACCATCCTCCAAATTGAACTTCTGCAGGGCCAATTACAGTCTGCACTAATGAAGTAGAGTCCATACAATAATGGAGGCTGTAAAAGGCCCCCCAAAAATAGCAATTGGCCTAATCTATTGAAAAATGGTGAACGTATGACAAATTACTTTTTAAACAACAAAACCTCTAGACTACAGCGGGACAGGCACATTATGTATGTGGCATGGTTAACCAGTTAGTGAGCCTTATACTTAACTACAGTATCAATGAAAACATGTACGATTGCCGCATATTAAAATGCATTGAAAATAAGTGGTTCGTTGAGAACTTAATTTTGCAGATTGGCTGAACCATAAAATCTTTGAATGATCAATAACTGTTAAACAGTAGTTCATGTACAGCTAAGACCACACAGTTACAGTTTAGTATTTATTTAATGATTGCTGTCTAATGTCTATCAGTATTCATGAAATAAACAAGTAAACATACAAAATGTTTACATAAGGAAAACAGGCAATCAAATGAGTTGGAAATATTAATTGCTAATTAGTATTAAAGTTGTCAAAGTAACAAAAGCAAAAAATATGCATAAAGCAAGAATCTCTTTTTTTTTTTTTTTTAATTCTTTCTCAATTTTTAAACCTTTCATTAATATTTTTTTGATGGACATGTGATTAACAATTGTTTAAATTGTTTATTCATATGTAAGCAATTGTTCCTCGCAAATGCACAGCACATCATCATCATTGTCAGTTGATTGAGTTTGGAAATAACATGAATAAAGCAAATGGAGAAGAAGAACATTTCTGCTCACTGACAGTGATTTTCATTTGCTGGGTTTCAGCGACTACAGTTGATATTTTTTCACAAAGATCTGTACATTGAAATTAACAATACCAAAAATAAACATATTCATACTTTAAATACTCATACTGTCACATTATCCGATTGTGAAACAAATTTAAGCACAGGTTTCATTCTTAGTATCTTTTCAGTTTAAAAGAATGTCTTGAAACCCTCAAAACTTGCAGATTATTTGAGAATTTTAAAGTTTTCATTGTGGAGGAAAAAACATGTACCAAGATATTAGTATATTTTACTGTATTCAAAACTATAAATACCTATTAAAAATTTGTTGGTTGCACTCGACAAGTTTCTCCTGAAAATGTGGATTGCAAGAGTTCATGAATATTATTTTAATGTAGAACATGCATATAAGAAATATCAAGGAATGTAATTCTTTTAATATTTCAGACAAATCTCGAGCTAGAGATGAAATCAGTACAATTATAGAAGAACCATCCACACTAGAAGTCTCAACAAGGTCACGGAAATCAGACAGACATTCAATACAGCCTCCTGTAGAAAGACAATCCTTACAGCCGCCTCCCACACCTGTGTTACAGGATACATCTAATGCTCAGGACTTGTTAGTTAATAATACCTTCACAGAAGTTCCACAGCCACAAATTGACATACCACAACCACATTTTGATCAATATGAAGATCCACCATCAATAGCTCCATTCTCTGTACCTCCTCCCTCAGTCCCCCCGATGTCTGTACCTCCACAAAGTGAAGCTCCAGTAAGTATTTATTTAATTTTTGTAACATAATATAACCGTTTAAAAATTAGATGGGACGTTCACAGTAAAAGTCTGTTGAAAACTGCAAAGTTATGCTTGTTGTTCCTAAATATATAAAATAAATCCACCTAAACAGCATTTATGGTTGGAATTCAGCTGCAGAAAACAACCTTTATTCAACACACAAAATAGAAGTTTTCAAGAACAAGACTTAAAATTACTTTCAGATCAAAAATAGAATCAGAGGAATGCACTGAATTCTCAGAAGTGACATGTTCAATAAAAAAAGGTTCAAAGATTATTTAATCATAGTTTATAATTACTTTAAAATTATTATGCAGGTTAATAATGTGTAATCCCAGTCTTTGGCTAGCACAAGCATAGAGCCACTTTTGGCAAACAAACGGCTAACTTTTACAATGTTAAATCCACGTAGGATATTAAAAACTCTGTGCAGCTTAAAATACATCATGATTCCTGAAAAGTGTTATAACATCTATCTTGCACTTTTTTCAATCTATAAAATGAACATTATTTTAAAACAATACGGTAGACACTGATAGTTTTTCTTCCTTAACCTTTTGACCTGCTCCAACTCTGACATGGAGTATAGCTAAAAAGATTGATACCATAAAAGACTTTGGTTAAATTTCATCAAAAATTTTTAAGAACTTTATTTTGTATGTTTTTACTTTTTATTACAGGCTTTTAAAGGAGATGAAGATCCAGAGAATGAACAAATGCCAGAAAATGAAGAACAAGAAGAAAAGAGACTTACAAAACGAACACATCAAATGCAGCATGCTTTAGAATTGGCATTTAGATATAACAATAGACTCAGCTTTGCTGAAATGTCACGCAATCTGTATAAAAAACAAGCTGCTTCACGATTTTACACACTGTTAGTTCTCAAAAAGTTTCAAGCTGTTGAGGTCAGCCAGGAGCGAGAATTTGGTGACATTTGGATTAGCAAAGGACCACAGTTTGGTCAAGTGTCGTAGAAATTATACTGTTTGTCACTGACACCAAATACTACTGCCAAAGTGTTTTACATCAGATCTTACAGAAACAAATGTAGGAATTCAACCTACAGCTGAAGAGCAAGAAATTTTATCTTAATTATAGCGGTTTTACTGTTGGGATCAGCGGGGAAACTGATTTTTTTTTTTTTAACAAACTGCTATTTTGCAGTCCCATATCACAGGAAGGTTTTAGATATTTTTAAGAAGATTATGATTTTATTTTCAGTGAATTGCTTTTATGAAGCAAGGAGTAATACATTTCATTCATGAACTTCACTTGTACACAACATGCATTATCTAAGAAAGTAATTCTGCTACAAATAGTGTTAAAAGTTGAAGTCAGCCATACTAATTGTGAAAGATAATAGCATAGATGTTTTCAGAACAGACATGATTTTTTTTCATATACAGTTTGTTCATCATTCACAACAAAAATTTGATGAGTGGTTTTAACGTTTGGGAACCAATTTTTACATTTATGATTTTAAATATTGAAATGAGCATAAAAAGTCCACTTCTTGCTTAAGGAGCATTGGAATAATTCTATTCCGAGATAAAAGCATTTTGTTAAAATTCTTTTGTTGCTGTGACCTTTGACCTGAATATATATTCAAATTGATCTGTAGAAAAAGACTATTTATATATGTTTATACTGGTTTGTTCTGTACTTTGTTATTGTAGCTGTGTAAATGTTGAAGAAAAGGCAGCTTTTCATGTTCTGTCATTGAAATATAGTCTATATTGTTATTTATTGTAAATGTACATTCAATCTGTTGAGGGTGTACACATGTATGTATGAGGTAGTCAAAACCAGTTGCTTCTCTCTGAACTTAAAACCAATTGTATTATTTCTGACTGACATCTTGGTTTATAATATGACATACACAAGATTTGATTGATTGATTGATTGGTGTTTTACGTCACGTCGGCAGTATTTCAGCCATATAGTGGCGAGAACATGCATAATATTTACTAAATTGAAATCACAAGATTTGAAAGAATTTATTAAATTCATACACCTACAGTGCTAAGTCTTTAATACAGACAATTCTTTTACAATAGTTATTTAAAAAAACTGTTCATATTTATGAATAGAAAGCTAGGATTTTTTGCATATTCAAATAGAGGCAATTTTTATTTTTGAAGTCTTGTAGCAGAATTTTGTCCTTTACCATCAAGAAAAATTTCACTGAAAGGTGATTTCGATAAGAAAAGCTGTTAAGTAAGAGTTTTTTTTTAATAATATGAATCACTTTCAACTGCAGTGGTTGAAAAATTGGTTATAAAGGGGATTATTTTGAGATATATATATATATCAGTTGAACAGAGTTCATCCTGACTTTTATAGTCGCAGCAATTTTCATCAGTCATAATTCATTAGAACAAATCATTTCTTTCATAATAAAATGTTTTAAACATGTATAATTTGTTTTTATTATGATGAGACTGTTTACTCATACCCAAACAACCCTTTCTTGACAATTGTCTTTGCAAAATTATTGATAATCAAAATAAAAAGTGAAATATGTTAAAATCTAACCAATCTTCTCTTGGAAGTAAGCTTTCATAGTCATTGGCTCCAAATTCTTGAATGAAAATTCTCAGATCATCATTTGGGAATTGACAGCAAATAT
>JAULBM010296841.1:0-15171 GCA_032357055.1 Geukensia granosissima | reverse complement strand
CCGACCTTGGGCAGGTAACTGACAAACCTTATCACGTGCGATGCGAGTTAAACGCAACCCGTTTTGTATGGTACAAAGTTTCTAAACACAAGTGTTAATAATGCATTGTCTACCTACGTGAGAAAACACAATACTTCTTTCAAGACAATATTAGTATATATTTATGGCACACCGTAACCACTTTAATCATTTATCTTTTTTCGTTTCCATGGGGGGCACCCCTGTCCCCTGGACTGGATCCAACCTTGTTAAAGAATGTACACAGTTTCTAGCAGTATGCTCAGTAACTTAATCTGGGATTCTCTTAGCTTTATCCGAGATTTAGTAAAATAATTCACAACCAAGATAAACTTAGTTAATCCGGGATTTTCTATAAAAATTAGTAAATCTAGAATTTTCTTAACTTCATCTAAGATTTAGTTAATTAATTCAGCTTAAGCTGGGTTACCTTAAAATTATCTGAGTAACACTGGGATATTCTCAAATAATGAGAAAATCTTGGATTTTCTGAGCTTAATCTAGGATAAACTGATTTAATTAAGCTTAAGTTAAATTAATTCTGCTTAACCTTAATTAATAAAATCAGCTTAAGCTGAATTAATTTTTTGAGCATTTTGAATGGCCATTTTTTGTTTTTTTTTTTTTTGTTTTTAAGTAAGCAAACTCGTCGTTGTTCATATTGAAAATCTTCGAAATAAGGCAATTTTAAGGTCTACATCTTATATATCATTGTACAGAAGCCACATATTAGTACAATTAAGATGTTCGTCTTAGTGTTTCCAAAACAAAGGGACAGAAGATCATTTATAAGTATAGTCGAGGGTGTTTAAACTGACACGTACCTGCAATTGATATCCTGATGTCAAATTGCCATCTGCGTACCAATGTTGACAACAATTCTAAAACGATGAAAAGTTTTTTTAATAATACTTATTATGATAATATATATTTCTTACATGCGCAAAGCTCAAAAAAGTTATAACAGACACACTATACATTTATCCTTTACAGTCAGTATAAAATAGCACTTGGCATACTAGTGGCACTGAAGGCCCTCAATTTGGCAAAGGCGTCACTAATAATACGACAAGAATTAAAGAGGCTAATCGATATTTGGTTATTTTATTATCTTTTCGTTGATTTTGTCATTGTTTTGATAACATGGATATTGGTTCAGTGTAGTTTTCTTTTGTATTTCTTCACACACACTCTTGGTTTGACAAGTCATTGGATTTAAAATCTAAGTAATTTAACTTTTCATTGTTACGGGGTATAACCTCTAGGTCGAATATCCAGAAATTACTGATTATTTCAAATAAATCATTCGAATACAAAATAGTGACATAACCTATTCAACGCCGATACCCAACAGCTAACTGTTAACCATTATTACCAACGAAACAAATCGCAAGGTTCGAGAAAAGTTCGTGTTTTGTTTGCAAACGTGTACCGTGTTTTGCCTCCCCTTTTTAGGAACCGACAAGTAAAGGAGACAAGTTCAGTTGGTGTTTAAATATATCAGCTGCAAGATTTCTTATTTGTTCCTTGTTTACACATTTATTATAAAATATATGCACTCGTCATACGAAATTATCAACAATAAGTATAAAATTCGAGGAGAACATAAAAAATAAGACAAAAACAAAGGATATATGATCATCATTGAATCGATAATATAAACTGAATATACATAAATATAAACATGTATAAAAGATGGAATAATGTTAATAGCCCTTTTCTTGTAAAAATATGGTTAACATTCGATCCCATCAGCGAAAAGAACCATAAACGGTGAGCAAAAAGTATATTGGGAGCCTCTGGTTGACTTATTTTATCTTTCCTTTCGTTCTGATAGTCAATTTACAAAATTGCATTTACAAAAGAACTCAATATTGAGTGGAGCTAAACTGGTCAAAGACCTCAAAGTCGTATATAATTAACAGTTTATAGGTTACTTTGTCCTCGTTTACTAAGTTAAAAATTAAATAAAAAAATCTAGGGCCAGCATAAGGAAGGAAAATAATGAGTCGAGTACAATACCATTGTTGCTCTATGTAATGTCGTTTATTGATATCATGTGATGGGAGAAGGAGACGATGTAAAAGGGGGAGAAGGGAGAAGAAGAAAGGAAAAAGTAGAAATGTATTTCCTGTCCGCCCACATGAACACTTGTAAATTTGATTTAGCCAAGTTGCAATGAGTACGTAGACATTAGCTTTTGTTTTTACGAAGACAGACAGCCATCAACTTCTTGCTTTCGGACGAAAAATCTTACTTAAACCACTTGGCTATAGGTCTTGGCGGGAGAAAAAAACCCACCAAATATTGATATTTGGGTCACAAGAATATCAAAACAGCCAAAAATAAACCGGAAGGTTGGAGGAAAATTACTCTCCTACTTTATGATATTCGAAAACTAGGTCGATATGCCCTTAATTGGTCCCAACTGATTGGAACTTTTGATTTCATAACACAAGGTATGATCATGTATAGACGCATGCGTGAACCGAAAGGCTGATTGAAAGAGAAGAGCGAAAGAAAACAGAATATTTTATCCATTTTAGTCCTCATTCCAAGTGTATTATACCCCGTGTCACACCTTTTGTACATACACAACCCCAGCTAATTTTTAGCGTTGTGCATTTTATGTCCATCCTGATTATTTCACATTTTTTCTGGAAGGAAAGGTTCTGTACCTAGGGGCTGCCATTTTTTCCCGTGATTAGAAAGTACGGCGGCAACTTCAAAATTTCTTTAAAGTTTTCCCCTGAGATAAATAGTAACTGGAACTGAGCTTTACCTATGTCAACAATAAAAATAAGAAACAACATTTTTAATATATGTCTTGGTAAGGCAAGAGGCAAAAACCCCAAAAAGAAGGCTATAATGATAGCAGACAGCAAGGGTGCCTACTTAACAAATGAAATATCAACAGAGAAGTTTCTAGATATTACCATAGTATCCGAAGCAGGTCTTAGTGTAGATAACACAACTTCTATATGGAAAACACTTAAGGACAACATCAAAAAGAAGGACAAAGCTATCATCTTCTTATGGTTAGGCACATGTGATGTAACAACAAAGTGTGGCAAATTTATTACCCTTACAAACAATCTATCTAGATACCACAGTAAAATTGACGGTATAGCTACAAAACTGTCGACACTTAAAGCTCAAATTGAAGCTAGATACAAACACTCTCAAGTTGTAATCCTGGAATGCCCACCATTTAGTATCACATCCTATAACGAATACAAAGGACATAAAAATCCAACAATATATCAAAAGCAAACTAAGCAGTTGGAAAATCAGATATTCTACTTGAATAGACAAATTAGGAAAATAAATCAGAAGAACTTTAGAGTACTATCAAATCCGCAGCTTAGAAAAAAACGCAAGAAGAGGGACCAAAATAACAACACAACAACTACAAGCAAATTAGATTCCAACAAAAGCCAACAGGAAAATAAAAAAAAATTTTCACCGAACTTCACCAAAGACTTGATTAGGCAAACAAAAAAACCACAGCAAAGAACTCAGTATTACATTGACTATAAAGTGCTATATGATGGCTTACACCCAAGTCCGTTACTATCAAAACTCTGGTTGAGAAAAATCTGTAAGCGTGTATTAGACTTATGTTTTTAACTCTGAATTATTATTTTATTAACAACCACAAAAGAAAATCCATATCAACAAAATTACAAACTATGAATTTAACTGCTGCAAGGTACTAGCTTGCTTTCTCACATATTTATTTCTTACTTAGGGGAAAAGATCCGGACAAGATCCTAGCTTGTCTACTAACTAAAGAAATAAAACCATAACATCCCAGAACAAGGATTTAACTTGTTCAGTGTATTCAAACACAGAGACCTATGCTTATTGCAAGATTATAGCTTGCCTTTCTTATCCATAAAAACAAAAAGGGGAAAAAAAAAATCCAGACAAGATCCTAGCTTGTCTATTAACTTAACTAAATATCGCAACAAAATATCATTTAGCTTTGGGTGAAATCGAGACAAGATTTCAGCTTGTCTATTAACTAAATATCGCAACAAAATATCTTACAGAATTAGAGCAAGGACTTAGCTTGCTATTCAACTCAACTCAACAATTTACAGAAGAAGCTCTATTTTCCCATACAAGTCTACTGCTTGTCTAAAATTGTCCCAAACCTTAAATCCGAAAGCATTATATATAATATAAAGACAGAATTAGACTAGGCAAGAATTCAATTCGCCAAATAGATAAGGAACTTCGGTTTAGTTTAATCCTAAAAGATATGGATTCGTCAGCAACAGATGAGGCTACAAATGCTACAAGAACCTTGAGACGGAGTAATAGATCAAAATCACAATTAGTACCAAAACAAGATAATCAAGGCATAAGCAGACCAGATAAAGAAAGGACGAAGAATTATTCTCTGAACAAGAAACATGCATTGGACAAGAAAATTGACAACTGCAAATCCAAGCACATCGACGTTCAGCTGAAAGCAGGGAATAATATACTAGTACAGTTTAGTACAGCTGCATATGAAGTAGCTAGAGTGAAATTGAGAGAGCAGCTCTACAATAATCCAAAATTTATTGCAGAATACAGTGTAGACTACGAAATCAGTAGAGACGAAGAAGGAATGGTAGTTGAGGATATATACAAAATATATAAAAGAAAACTGGATGGAAACGCAGGGAAGGTATCAAAATGTACAATAAACTCCTTCAGAACTGCAGACAAATTCCTGGTTAATGGCTCAGACATTACTTTATTCCTCCAAAACATCTTACCAAACATTAAGGAATATATCGTCGAAACATCAGAACTCCTGGATGATGTCAATTTAAATATGAGTGCAACTGCTAAACTAGTATCAGACAAAATGGACCATGGATTAATTAAACAATATGGGTCAGGCCCAGGCAATACCCAAAAGAACTTCAGGTACAGAATGCTTAAAATATGATAGCAGCGAAAACACAGATGAAAAACAGAAGCCTATAAAGGAAGATGACGTATATATCTGTCCAATATGTAGGGAGGAATCTAAAGAGAACACAATAGCCTGTGACGAATGCGACGAATGGTACCATTAAAGCTGCTTACGCCTATCAGAACTGGCAATAAACAAAATCGATCCTGATGTACCATATATATGTGACTTATGTAATCATGAACTGTTATTTCAATATAATGAGGCCAGTAAAGACCTAATACCTCCTCAGAACCCCTCAGAAAGTGGGAAAAACAGCATCACAGACTCAAATAAGGAGATGAATAAGACCAGTACTACAAAAATGACAAATACTGTACTGGAAGTTAGATGTTCATACTCTACGTCTGATGAAATGAATCAACAACTAGAGGAACAACTCCATGATAATGACATAGCAGTTATTGAAGATATAGAGGAAACAAAACTAAAACAAACACCAGTTGCTGATAACGAAAAAGATCAAGTGAATCAACAGCCAAAGGAACAACGCCATGACAATAACAAAGTACCCACAGATAATATAGAGGAAACAAAACTAAAACAAAAACCAGATGTTGGTAACAAAAAAGGTCTAAGTAACACCTTAACTGAGAAACAAAGTGCTAGAGAAAATGTCAAAAAGACCATAAAAACAAATATTCGTAAGACAGACGACAATGTGGTATAAGCTCATTAGAAGAAAAAATTAAACAGCAGGATAAAACCATCAATCTCCTGAAAAGAAATATCGAATTGTCTTCAAATAATGGCAATATGAGCAATGAACAGGGAACTTGTCATAGAGAAAAAAGTCTGGAACGAGACCAAATTAAACGAGAAATAGAAACACAAATAAGACAAGAAATGCAAAATCAAATGCTTGAACTAAGAGTCAAACAGGTCGAACAACAAATGATCCAATTTATGTGTCTTAACACTGCAATCACAACACAAATGATGCTTCAAACAAGAAGTCATTCTTTAGACTCCCACATACCAACGAATGATACGAAAGATGGTGTAGACTCCATTAATCAACTACTTCACTTGTGGAACCAACAGACACAGGAGCTAAACCTAAATAAAATGTCGAATAATGAACAAAATAGTCACGATACTAGTTTTTCATGTGAAATGATGCCAGAATCAAAAAGACGAACTCAAACAAACCATCCATGTAATGCCGTCTACAATACACACTCAGATCGAATGAAACATCAAGAGACATTTAGCCGTGATAGATATCAGACGAGTAATATGAATAGACAAGATGGCTTTCAGATGCACATACGCAATACAGACATATATACACAAGAAATATCTCAGTCAAATAATATTCATACGAGTACACATCAGAGGGACAATAGCGATACATGTATGAATAGCCAAGATAGTTATCAGAGGTTCAACCACAACACATATAGACATGATAGACACTTTATGAATAGTGATCATACACACAGATGTCAGACTATGGTCAACAACAATAAGAGAGGAGAAAGCTATCAGGTACATAACTACAATACAAATAGTCAAGATAATTCGCAGATGCACAGTCACAATACAACTAGTCAAAGTAGATATCAGATGAACAACAATAACAGGACTACTAGGACCAACACAACATCGGCGTACGATCAATCAGTACAATACTACAGGGAGTCTCATCCATCAAAATATAACCAAATACATCAGTCGGGAAAATATGATAATCAAACATACCCCTCAAATAATATGCAGAACCAGTGTATACCAAATAGAGAAACGAGGTCACAATATGGAGTAGAAGTCTCTGTAAGGGAACAACATCAAAAATATGTCTACCACCCAAATTCAGAAGCGCCAAAGGCCCGAGAGTACCCTCAAAGTCACAATTACTACAACAACCACGGTAAGATGGAACCAAACATCTATACTAAAAGAAAAATAGGAAACCTTAATAGACTTAGATATGGAGGAGACAGAGGTCAGAGTAATGCAATGGATTCAAATTCAATCTTAGATCATCAAAAAGAAACACATGATCATTTATTACAACATAGTATGCCACATATACATCCTGACATGCTACAGGCACAACATGAACATAAGAAGAATAACTCAAATGCCTACAAGAGAAACAGAGACATAAACACCCATGGTAGTGATACACATAAATCACAAGGACATACCTTATCGAAACTCACTGATTCTCATACAACTGGAGATACTACTGTTATGACTCAGAACCAAGGCAAAACAAATCAACCAAAAGAACATTTTTTAGAGACGATCCAAAACTCAATCCCACCAGACATCTGTCAAGATGAACTTCAGACAATAGAAACAAAAAGACAATGTTAAATATTGTCAGCTATAACATTGAAGGACTTAAGGGAAATGCTCACTATCTGAAAAGGTTACAGTCTGACCACTCTATAATTTGTCTACAAGAACACTGGCTACATGGCTATGAAACAAATGAAGTACTTCTAGATCATGACTTTCATATATCATGTTATGACGATGATAATATTGAAGTTGAGCTATACCCAAGACGAGGAAAGAGCGGCCTGCTCATTTTATGGCCAAAGGTATTCTCACATAAAATAAAAAATTTGAAAAGGAGGAAAGAATACTAGCTATAGAAATACAAACAGATTCTCACAACTTAATTTTGATCAACAACTACCTGCCTACAATGATGACTGGATCAGAATCCAATTATAGAGAACATTTAGATAAGCTCTCCATACTCATAGAGAAATATTAATCTACACATGACATAGTTCTGGCAGGAGATATGAATGGGTCAGTAAATCCTATCAGGAATAACACACATGACAAGCTGCTAAAAGAATTCTGTAGGAAAAATCATTTTAACCATACTATTGTCGATGTTAACCGGCCAACTTTTTACCACCATAACGGGAAATCAACTTCTCAAATAGATTATATTATGGAAAAAGCAAATAAAAACATTTTAAGGAAAACATATATTGCGGATCAAAATCAACTCAACAGCTCATCTCATGTCCCGGTAATTACTGATACCAGCTTAGTCATCTCCTCTGGAAAACAAAAACATATCAGTAACTCAGCAAAAAGTATTTTAAAATGGGAGGAAACAGATATTACAAAGTATCAAAACTGTATTACCGATTACCAACAAAAATATCCAAATTCAAACTTTACAGACTTGGAAGAGCAGGCAGCCAATCTAATAAATGCCCTACAAAATGCGAGTGACACCTGTGTAAAAAAGGAAATAGTCAATCTTAAAGGGCCTAACAGAAAAGCTTCAGATAAAGTTAAGGACTTAATGTCAAAAAGTAAACGTGCCTTCTACAATTGGAAACAAAGTGGAAGACCAAGAACTGATGATAATCAACTATATAACAACATGAAAAAATGTAAAAGAGAATTAAGACAACAGATGCGAAGAGAGGAGCTAATGGACAAACAAAAATTTTACAACAATCTTATGGATAATCCAGATACAAAAACATTCCACAGACTAATAAGAAAACACAAATCTCAACCAAATAGTACATCAACCAT
Source organism: Geukensia granosissima (assembly GCA_032357055.1). NCBI lineage: Eukaryota > Metazoa > Mollusca > Bivalvia > Mytilida > Mytilidae > Geukensia > Geukensia granosissima. Next base: position 6,656 of record JAULBM010296841.1, on the reverse strand, counting down.
GATAATTAAAGATCAGAATGGGGACGAAATAATTGATCACGTAAAGCAATCAGAAATCTTTGCGGAATTTTATGAAGAACTGGCAACTCCTTCAAATGCGGATCAATTTGATAATGTATTTCTTGAGGAATGTGAAATGAGATATAATTTAATCAATAATATAGTAAACAATCAAACTATACAAGAAGAACTTACAAAATTCAGCCCATTAGAGATAAAAAATGCCATTGATAAATTGAACACCGGAAAGGCTTCGGATGGTTATGGTTTGTCAACAGAACATTTCAAAAATGCAGGCGAAACCATCTTATCAGAACTTGCCAACTTTTTCAATAATATCATGGCTACAGGAAAGGTACCAAGTTTCTTTAAGACAGGAATCTTAACACCGGTTCATAAAAAACTGAAAGATCCAACCTTAACAACAAATTACCGTGGAATCACTGTGACATCAGTACTAGGAAAAATATTTGAATAAGCACTACTTGAAAAAATGCCCAATCTTAATAAAGATCAATCTGACTTACAATTTGGGTTTACAAAAGGCCTATCTTCAATCATGGCTGCACTTATAGTATCTGAAGGAATACTTCATGCAAAACAGCAGAATAAAGATTTATATTTGGTTACTTTGGATAGTCAAAAGGCCTTCGATGTAGTTAACCACATGATACTATTGGAAAAATTGTATTTCGAAGTGCCAGCAGATGTATGGAAAGTGGTTCAGGATCTATATACTAATATGTCAACACAAGTCAAATGGAATGGTCATACCAGCAAGAAATTTCATATTCAACAAGGAGTAAGACAAGGTGGCATCTTGTCAACCCATTTATATAAACTGTATATAAATGACCTACCCACAGAATTAGAGAAAAGAGCACTGGGATTATCAATTGGCCTTGAATACTGCGGCAGCCCATTATGCGCAGATGATATTGTCTTAATGTCAACAGATGAAACAGAAATTCAAGCAATGCTAGATATTGCATATAAATTCTCTTGTCAGCATAGATACAATATCCACCCCCAAAAGAGTAACATAGTTAAATTAGATAGATCAAATAAAGGAAATGTAGAAGAAATGATTAATCTAGGAAATGAACCATTACAAAAAAGCCTTCAAACAACACATTTGGGTATCATAAGAGCAAAAAAACATGAAGGGAAAATAAACATCCAGGAACATATTAGTAATGCAAGAAAAACCCTTTATTCTCTTATACCTGTAGGATTAAATGGAAAACACGGCCTCAATCCAAAAATTGCCTATAAAATCTATCAGGCATATGTACTCCCAAGATTATTATATGGACTTGAAATACTGGACTTGAACTTAACACAGATAGATGAGCTAAGAAAATTTCACGTCAAAACTTTGAGATGCTTCCAATCACTTCCCATACGAACATCAACTGCAGTAGTGTACATGCTAATTGGTGCACTACCAATTGAGGCAGAGCTACACAAAAGACAATTAAGTTTGCTTTATTCCATTCTGACCAGTGAAAATAGTAAACTACAGAACCTAATGGAAAGACAGTTAGTAGTAAATTCTAATAATAAAGCAAGTTTCTTTGGTAGAATACAAGAAATCCTGGAGTACTATAATCTAAAATCAATTCATGACTTTGCCATCAACCTACCACCAAAATTACAATGGAAAAAACAAATTATGTCTATTATATCAGAAAAATGGAATAACAAATTCAAAAATGAAATGGAGGAAAAAGTAACACTGAAATTCTGTAACAAAGAGGAAGTTGGCATAAACAAAACACATCCAGTCTGGGATACACTACCGTCAGTTACACATGAAGTGAAGAAGGCTCAAATAAAAGCTCGTCTCATAACTGGAACATATCTCCTTCAAGCAGAGATACAAAAGTTTAATAAGGAGAAAGAAATTAAAAAGTGTACTCTATGTCATATAGAACAGGAAACATTGGAACATTTTCTGCTGAGATGTACAGCTACTCATGAAAAAAGAAATAAGACATTCCCAGTTCTAAAGAGAATACTTACAGAATCCGTTGGCCAACAAAATTGGACCGAGAAATTTACTAATAATAAAAATTTATTAATTCAAGTAATTCTGGATCCATCTGTGTTGTGCTTGGACAATACTATTTCAAGAGAAACTCTAGTGAAACTAGAAAGTGCTAGCAGAGAGTTATGCTATAGCCTACATACTCACAGAGTATTGTTGCACAGACTGTTGCAAAATCAATAATCAAGAGTGTTTGGCCTACTCCCCTAGGTACAGTATAAGAATATTAATAACTATGGCCCTTCCACCACTTTTAAGATCATTTATTTTTAAAGCTTGTACTATTAAAGTTCACACTTGAATGATCATAATATGTTTTACCTTTTAAATAAGCTAAGTTTTTAATCTTCTAAGTAAGCATATTATTTTATAAAAAATAATTGGATCCCCAATGTACATATATTACACAAGCATTACATAGACTGAGGATTTTAAAATCCCCTGATATTTAGCATTAATTAAACAGCTAAATTCCTTTTTATTTTTTAGCTTTTATTTCTCTTGTAAATAAGTATATTTCCTAATTTTGAGATACCTTGTAAATATGTTTTTATCTCTTAAACAAACATATATGGCATTCAAATAAAATTAGGGTTACTTATATTACCGTGTGACACGGGTGCTCCGATACGGAGGAATTTACAAAGAGAAGAAGAAGAAGAAGATCATCTGAATACTCACGCATTCATAATTAACAGTATAGTATTAGTTTGTTGTCACACCCACTTTGTATTTTTCGTCTTATTCTAGTGACCTCCGAACGGGTCTGTCTTATTTCTGTTGTTTTGAATTTTAAAGCATATTGGCACAATAATTTCATTAGTGTATGTTTCTGATCCGAATTGTTGCTTTCCGCATTAATTTAAGAGACAAAATTGTCTCGTTGTTAGTATTGACGTATATTTAGGTTTCGTGGATACAAAATAGGGTCTACATGTGCCAATTGTTTGCGATCTTTTGAGATAACCACGTTATCTGACATTTAAAGGCAGTTGTCCACAAAGAAAGTCTATTCTTTTATGCTCATACTTTTATGCATTAACACATCGAAGAAAGGCGAAATAACACTATACATTCTTACATCATACAGATTTCAAGCGGTTTGTTTACATCCGTTTTTAGCCTCCTGGGAAAATTTAGTTATTTTATTCGCTCCTTTACAAATTTCGCCCTAGAGGTTATACCCCGTGATTGTCCTTAAATGAAATGTTGCGTGCAAATTTTCTGAACAAAAATTTTCTTTGTTGCTAGGTTCATTGAGGTTAAATGATCTGCAGCTGATTTAAATAATAGTTTTAAAAAATTCATTTAAAAGAATCACAATAAATGGGTTTCATCAGAATACGTAGATTGTCTGTTTAATAATTGGCTAGACTTTTAAGAACTGTTTATTTCAAAGAAGTTAACAATTTTTCGGAATAAGTTAGATTATTAATCCCACCAAGGCCTTCCAATTGGTGTGCTTTCTCAAACAAAATACTAAGCAAGGTACATATCTGTTTAAGGTTAAAGGTCCCCTTTTCGACCTTGAGGTTCAAAACACTGAGTCTTTTAAACTACTACAGTCCACAATAAAATACATTCACCACATTTTAAAAGCAATCATTAACAACTGAAGGATGTGTGTAAATTCATAATATTCCGTGCAATTTTTATGATATTGCAGTTTTTCTACCAAAATTTTATGAAAAATCCCCAGACTTTATTAGGAGTATTTATGATTAAAAAATTGATTAAATAACTCACATACATTGTTATCTAAATGGTCCTAGCCTTCATTTCTTGTAGAAATCTTTAAATTGTCTGTTTTTTAACAAACACATACTCACATGTGATGGAAATCGAACAGACCCATTGAGGTGTGTTTGAAAACATCTGACTACCCAAATTTTTATGCCTAATTTTGTTAATCACTCTTTCAAAATAACATTTTTGGAAAAAATATTGCTAGTTCCATATGTATAAGCATCAAATGCATATTTAGTAATATTTTCAAAACATAATATCCAGTGAGGGAGGCTGTGGATTTATCATAAAATTTACATATGTTTAGCATTGAATTGAAAAGGGGACCTTTTACCTTAAAAAGTACATCACGAAAATTACACCTGTGCCTGCATGACCTCTGTGTGTCACGTTAGTGTTTTACAGCAATGGACCAAATAACCATATGGTCAGATGGTAAGGAAAACAAAATATCCGCAGAAGATCAGTACACATGGATCATAATTTCTTGTCAACAAAAACACTTTCTAATTTTGGATTTATAAATGTTGTCAAGCCATAAATTTATGGCACGCCGTTTTCATATTTATTCAACTTTAAAGATATCTCATATAATATATAAGATATCTTATTTAATATATGAGATATCTCTTTTAATAAATAAGATATCATATACATTGTACCGGATATCATATATATTAAAGGAGATATCTTATATATTATTTGAGATATCTTAAATAAATATATATATATATATAAGATATCTCATCTTATATCTTATATAAGATATCTTATATATTAAGATATCTCTTCCATTATATGAGATATCTTATATATTATAAATATATAGTATATCTTGTATATCATATCAGATATCTGATATATTATATCAGATATCTTATTTAATATTGAAAGTGGTTAAAATGAAATCTCCCTGAACAAACATTTTTCATCCAATCAAAAAATTATATTTATTTTTGTGCCGAATCGTAAATAATCTGGTTTATTTTACTTTCTTGTATAGCTCGAACCAATATTTCAATTATATCATCAATTCCACACCCATGTCTCTCGAACATTTTCTTTACATTATAGGGATTTCGAATTTTCAAAATTAATAGTTAAGAATTTTGATTTATTTTGTTTTACATACGGTTTATTTGTTTTTGGTGTTTCAACCCTCTAATTTACAAAGCGGGGGTCTCATCAGTGGTATCCGCTCTAAGTAATCTTGGGTTTGGACCATACACCATTATTTCTGCACGATGTTTCAATTTCTATGACAGCTTTGAGCTCAAAATATTTTAGGAAAGCTTTCTATTCACTTTCCGGTTTTTTTAAATTTATTCAGTTTCATTCCTAGTAGTTGTATATATATATATTTATATATATATATATATATATATATAATGAATGAATGAATATCTTACTTAGGGATGATTATTTTCTATTTTTCACTATTTCTCCAATATTTTTATTCCTTTTATTTTTATTGATTGTTTATTCCGCAATATTTGAGATATCTGATTTATTATATAAGATATCTCATATAGAATATAAGATATCTTATACAGTTACACAGAAGAGATATCTCAATTAATATATAAGATATCTCTAATAAACTTTTAAAAAAGATATCTCATATATTATTTAAGAAATCTCAATTGATATATAAGATATCTTTAATAGCATATAAGATATCTTATTTGATATTAGGGATATCTTATATAATATATCAGATATCTTGTATATTAAATTAGATATATTATATTTTATACAAGATATCTCATATACCTCTATTTATACAAGATATCTTATGTATTATATGAGATATCTTAAATGTTAAATAAATATGAAAACGGCGAGCCATAAAGATCAGTATATAGCACGCTCCTTGTAGGTTTTGGGGTAATTTTGAGGATCAGTATATAACACGTACGGTCTTTCACGGTTTTGGGGAAAGTTTGAGGATCAGTATATAACACGCTCTTGCTACATGTTCTAGGTTTTAGGGGAAGTGTGAGTATAAGTATATAACACGATCTTTCATGTAGGTTTCGGGGAAAGTTAGAGGATCGGTATATTACACGCTCTTTGTAGGTTTTGGGGGAAGTTTTAGGATAAGTATATAACACGCTCTTTCTAAGTTTTGGGGGAAATTTGCAGATCATTATATAACACGAACACGGTCTTTTTAGGTTTTGGGGGAAGTTTGAGGATCAGTATAAAACACGCTCTTTCTAGATCTAAGGGATGTTTAAGGATCAGTATATAACATGCTCTTTTAAGGTTTTGGGGGAAGTTTGAGGATAAGTATATAACATGTTTTTTCTAGGTTTTAGGGGAAGTTTGAGGATCAGTATATAATACGCTCTTTCTAGGTTTAGGGGGAAGTTTGAGGATCAGTATATAACTTGCTCTTTGTAGGTTTTAGGGGAATTTTGAGGTTCAGTATATTACACGCTCTTTCAAGGTTTTAGGGGAAGTTTGAGGATCAGTATATAACAAGCTCTTTGTAGGTTTTGGGGGAAGTTTGAGGATCAGTATACAACACGCTCTTTATAGATTTTAGGGGAAGATTGAGGATTAGTATATAACACGCTCTTTCAAGGTTTGGGGGAAGTTTGAGGATCAGTATATAATACGCTCTTTCAAGGCTTTAAGGGGAGTTTGAGGATCAGTATATGATATGCTCTTTCTAGGTTTTGGGGGGAAGTTTGAGGATCAGTAGATAACATGATCTTTCTAGGTTTCAGGGGAAGTTTGACAATCAGTATATAACACACTCTTTCAAGGATTTGGGGGAAGTTTGAGGATCAGTATATCACACGCTCTTTCTAGTTTTTTTTTTTTTTTTTTTTTTTTGGGGGGGTTGAGGATC
>JAULBM010296830.1:0-15172 GCA_032357055.1 Geukensia granosissima | reverse complement strand
TTGGCGGCTTTATCAGCCGGTACAAAAACGAACCGAGTTCCGAGTTTTTGAAGTTTAGCTTTAATTCTAGAAATTGAGTTGTAATGCCTATATAATAAGTGTTTACCCACTTCAAAAATATTTCTTTCATTGTTTATATGATTTCTTCTTTTAAATTGAGACGTTTTTACAAATATTTCAGTTGCATTCACAGTGATTTATTTGCTTTTCATGAAAATACAGCACACTGAAAGGTATATATAGCCCTTTTTTATGTATGTTCTAAATCTGAAATGGATAAAGTATACAGAAGGTGGTACAGGGGGGTCCCGCGCACGGACATACGAGAAATAAAATGTCTTATCACGAGGAACGAAAAATTATAAAATGGCTTGCACGTTGCATTTTGATCAAGACACGTGAATCACGACTAATAACAACCCTCTAGCACGACAAAACGTGAAATAAAAATCGGTAAAAACGTTGCACGAAAATAACCCTGTACCACCCTCTTAGGAATCAACTTATGCTGCGGTTCATACAGAGACAAAAAAATATTCACAAACATTTTTATATTTGATAAAATGTCGTTAAGCCATAGGTATCTATATAAAGTTTTTTCTTATATTATATATTAATATCAATACGAAGTTTAATATACTCTTTCAAAAAAGAAAGGCAACATAAAATAAAATTTATTTCTAATTTTTAACATGATTTTAGATAAAGAAATACTCATCATATTACTCTGAAATTTGGCACACTGGTTGCTCAGACCTAAATTTTCATTGAAATGATGGATTTACTCTATTAAAGACCTTAACGTCATATAACGTTACTTCAAAGGTCAATACCTGTTGTGACCACCATTAGCCTGTAACACAGCATGGACCCGTCTCGACAAAGACTGAATCAAACGACGAATTCGGTCTGTAGAATTCTCCCCATTCTTGCTCCAAGAGACTGCTTTAGTTCTTGTAGAGATTGTGGAGCTGGTTGAAGACTGTGCACACGTCTATACAATTCATCCCGGAAATGTTTTATTGGGTTCAAATTTGGTGGTTTGGACGGCCATGGGATCACTGTGACATTTTGATTGGATAGCAAGTCTACAGTTGAACGAGATGAGTGCGGACGGGCGTTGTCGTGTTGGAAAATCTCATCTCTATAACGCGCTGTGTTAAGTATGCCAGGAATGTGTACAAGTTGAGTTTATCGGGCATATGATATGACACTCCACATCACTACACTTCCTCCGCCTAATTTATCCATATCAAGGACGCAGTTCCTGGCGAACCTCTCATTTCGGCGTCATATTAACATCCCGTCAAATACAACTAACTTGCTTGCTAGAAACATGTAGTTGCATAAACAGTCCTTAATCAAAGGCAGAATTAAACATTTTCCATATATTTACTGCAGATTTGTAGATTAAACGAATACCGTGTGCCTCATTTGCGTTAATCAACGAGAAAAATTACAAAATAGGTACCTAAAAAAAAAGAAAAAATAACGAAAATGACAATACTGATAATACATGTATAAAAAGACAATAAATATTCCGTAAAATACCAAATAAAAAAGGGAAAAATTTTACCGACTTGTTACTAGGTGGGTTAGTATAGTTAATTTCGACACCGAATGAGTCGAACAAGCCGTGACATCATAACAATATCACGGTGAAAGAAAAAAAAACCAAAGGCACACTTTCAGTTTGTGTACAAATATTCTGCTTAATATACCACTTGTACGAAAAGACGGACAGGGGAAAAAAATGTTCTCCGACATTTAAGTTGACATACAAGCCACAAAAATAAGCAGTAATGTCGTAATTGTGAGAGAGTGGGATTTTCAGACATTAACACAACCTACGTATACAAAGTTTTCCATATGCCATTTCCAATTAAGTATTATGTGAGTATTTAATGATACTCACGGGACCACTAGTCTGTCAATAGTTCTAAATTTATCTTGTTTATTTAAAAGGACCCTTGCTAATTTTAGGTCATAATCATCAAGACAACATCCCACTTTCTGTCACGTGCACTAGTTAAGTCTGCTGGATGGTTGTTATAGTAACCTCGGGTTTTCTGTCTCCGAGGGTCAATAAACTTAAAAGTATAGTCTGTCTTTATTGTTTTGTTGTTTTATTTTTGATAGAAAAAAAATAATCGGAAAGGAGGTAAATCATTTTGCTTAAATTTCAACACCCGTCGTCCTATCCAGTAGACAAAGCCGCAAGTCGCAATCGGTGTTAGTCCAAACCGGCATAAGAACGTTTTTTTTTGTCACGACAGTGGGAAGATATCCATTGTAATTTGTGAAATAGATATTTTGTGTCGGTCAACCAAATCATGATGGCGACCGAGTGATGACTTTAATCTTTCCTTGATAAACACCTGGTTCAGTAGCTTTCCTGCAAGTAGCAACCCTATATTCATAAAATCCCAATAGGAAGCACACAAAATGGAGTAGCGTATTAACTGAAAAATATACACTACGTATGCGGGTGTGGTTGGAATGTTGCTTGACATGAACGGAAAGTTTACAGTAAAAAAACCAAAGTCATCTTTATTGCAAACTTTTGTTCTTAACCTACTCTTACTGTAAATTTCTAGGTGTAAGTAAAGGTATGAAATAGACCTTTCTGTTTCTGTTGTATCCTTGACTTCGAGTTTAATTGGGTAAATGCGGTCAACAAAGTCACCCATTTTAATTATTAAGTAAAATAACATGATCTACGTGAAACCAAAAGATTGAGTCAACCTTTTTTCTCTCCTCTGCAGAAGGCTCTGTATGAAGTCAGCTTCATACTAATAAACGAATAAGTCGACGAGAAGGGTTGCACAGTTGGTTCCCATTGGAATTGGATCTGTATTTCAGGTGAAATAATTAACAATTGATTTGTTTTGGTTATCTAAATGTCCTTAATTTTGTCCAAACTCGTGTTATGTTTGTTTTGATTTAAGGGCAGAATACGATCTGCATTTCGTTTTTTTTTTTTTTGCTGCAGTTGAAAAAAAATCACGAAATATTAAAACCTTATAAGAAATATAAACAAGATTTAGAAAAATAAAAATCCAAAAGAGTAGGTGCAGTAAGGAACAAAATGATCGTATTTTATTACGATAAAGTATTCTTTCATAAATAATCTTTCAAATCACACTGTTGCAGATGTCGTACAAGGAATTCGATGATACCAAAGGGGGAGACAAAAACCTTTCAGTCGGAAGACAGACAAGACCATGGTAAACAAAATGAAACGAAAAACAAACATAGAACACACAACACTACACTGAAAATAAAAGCTGGATTAACACGAACCCTACAAAGCCAGGGTGGCTTCAGATGCTCCAGAAAGGTAAGCAACTCCTCCTCCACTAGTGGCATCCGCCGTGTTACTCAGTAGACAAAGCCGGTGAGTAGTCACAATCTATGTTAGTCACAACCGGTATAGGAACGGAATTGTATTCATAATAGATTTTCATATTTTCAATCCGGATTTATATATATGAATTATCTGGTCATTCCGGACTTGCAATTTTTTGCTTTAATTCCGCGTAATTGTGAAATTTCTCATGTTAATTTCTAAAGTTAATCCATTTTTTTAATTATCTTTTTCACATTCTTTAATCTCTACATGTCTATTCATTTTAGTGACAAATTTTCAATATCCATTATTCCGTTTACAATTATCTCTTATTGTAAAGTGCTTATTTCATGTTTGTCAAGTTTCTGATGTTAATTTTATATAATCTTAATTCTTTGGCGACCCATTCTTTATAATTTGTAGACTGAAGATTATTTTTCAGTCAGAGTTAGCCCTTCAAACTGACAACACCCGACCTCGTAGTAAAATAAAAATTCCATACTGAAGGTCATTGTTTGTCATCGCTCTACCAGTCGGTGAGTTCTAGTTCCGCCAGTGATTTTTGTGTGTGTTCTCTAGGCAGTTGGCTAGTCGTCAGTCACTGCCTGTCGTCCCGGCATCGTCGCCAGTCTCAGCAACAGATCCTGTTGCTTCAGCACAAACATAAATGTAACAACTCATCTGTAACATCTAACCCACCCTTAATGTCATTTTCTAGGTGTAAGTCTAGGTATAAAGAATATATTATATTTCTGTTTCTGTAGTATCTTTGATTTCAAGTTCAATGGGATAGATGCGGTCAACATAGTCACCAAATTTAGGTGTTATTAGTGAAAGGACATCACCTATAAAGCGAAACGTGAAACCGAGAGATTGAGCCTATCTTTTCTCTTTTCTCTGAAGAAGGCTCTGTATGAAGTCAGCTTCATACAAATAAAAGAATAAATCGGCGAGAATGGGTGTACATAGTACAGTTGGTCCCCATTGGAATGCCTTTATTCTGTTTAAACACACGTCCGCCAAACATTACAAAATGTTGTCAATCAAGAAATCTAGCATTCTGCAAATGTAATTTCTAAGTTTTCAAGTATACAAAAGAAGAAATATTGGGTAAGAATATTTCTTGATAAGACTGCATTCTTTATACATAAATAAAATGGCATTTCTATGATTAGTCCTCATTTAAATTATTTAAAAAAATTAGTAAGAAATTCAGTGTTTGTCACCGTAATGTTTATTTAAATAGACTAACGTGCTTTTTCAAACAAACTTTGATGTCTTATAAGTGTACTTCTTTATAAACACTCTGCTAGATATGCATGCTATAATCTTAAGAATTATCTATTTATACAAAAAATTAAAAACGTTTTGTTGCCTGACCATTTTTCTGTTGCTTGCGCCATTCTTAAATTTTTCAGAATTTTCTATTTTCTAATGTTTGTGCTTATTGAATATCATTGTAGTTTAACTGGATTTTCCAACAATTTGACTGCTGACGAGTTTTTCATAAACGAAATGGCCATAGAGTGCATCAAACTGATATTGTTATTTTGTAATACATTTATTTCCATTTCTATGTCTCAACATATGCCTATATATTATCAGATGTTTGTTTCGCCTTGTTTAAACAAATGGACAGATGCATTCTATTTACAATTATCAAGAGACTACATGTTCTTAAGTAAGACTGTTTCAAATATTGACCAATTCTCAGTTCTGATTATATTATTGAATTATAAACTGTAATAAGTGGAATAATTTGTCTTGGGATGTCTGTAAATTATTCACCTAACAGATGATCATGTGCTCCAACTCAAAGCCAGTCCAGAGTACCAGTGTTGTCACTGGCTTTTTATTAACGTATGTCATTAACTCAATATTTAAAAAAAGAATAAATGTATACTGTATTTTTAAAAAGAAATTTTCAGACCATAGAAGACTTGAGATAATGGCATACAAACAAACACCATTAACAGACACTTATGACTCTGAAAAAAACTAAAAATTGTTTAACTGAACACTTACCATACAAACCCAATAACATACATAAACACAAACCATACACACCTCCTAAAACACCAAAAACAAAATAAACAACACCGAATAATCAAAACGATACATAAAACAACGATATAAAACACGGATATATACATAAATAGACAGGACATGCACATCGTACAACACAAAACAGTAAAAACACGTATTAAACCAGGGCTGCATACCCTTCGGACCATTCCCGTTTTTTGGTAAAGTTCGCTTTATTCATAGATATATATTAATCATTCAATTTGTAGTTTTTGTCTTGTTCAGTCACATTTAAAATATCTCAACTGTCCATCAACTTGACTCTTCGGTTTTTATCTCTATCTTTGCAACAATATAAAAACACCAAACAAACACCATAAAAAGCAAAGCATTAAAAGGATAATCACACATACAAATGAATATTAGAAGTCCCCCACAATCAAAATACGCGCTGACTTGGTGTGTAATTGTTAGCCCACTCGATTCGAGGCCGTAAGGTCCGGGTCAAACAAATGATATTGTAATATATATTTGCTGTTTTTCCGCTATGCATGCAGCATTTAGGAGCAAGAGCAATGACTGACCGGCCCAGAGTCGGATTAATGTGTCTTGGTAAAGTGGCATGTCTTCCTGTGGCCTGTTGCTTTCGTGAGCTAGCACGTTAAACATCCGGCTCAGCGTGTCGGTCTTATTAATCAGCAGGAGTTATTCGTAATCATTCATTAATATGCTCGCATTCTCAATATGCCTGACATATTAGCCGGTGGAGGTTAAGCGACTTTATTATTCAACAAACACACAGAGACACAACAGCTGCACAAAAAGGGTTAGATAATAATAATTGGACAATGACATTTTTTGTATAGCGTTTTCTTGGACGAACTGAATTATAGACAGCATCCTTGTTCTATTAAATTATTAAAAACTGTCTGCTTCCAAATCATAGACATGTCTATAAAATAACTCTAAGAGATGACTGACTGCAAGAATCTTGAACGTCTGAAGATGGCTTTTTTATATACTTTTTAGTATCCATGCCAGTCAACCGTACTATTAAGTGCCATACACGTGAAATCTCGTCAAATTATTGTGGATTTTAAAGTGAGCACTTTTATAAAGAAACTAATACAAATATAAAAAAATGCAGTTAACTGCATGAAAAATTAAAACCAATAGATATTTCTGATTTTTTGGGTTTTTCCTACCTAGCCACAATAATAAAGCTATGATGACACTTTTATTTTAAACCGAGCTAAAACGTCTAAATGAAATATCACTATCGCAACATGGAGCAAACACGATGTAAATCCGAAGAATAGGAGAATACAATTGGAGATCCTCTGGTTTGGTATTTTACACACAGGTGAGAGGACTCGACGTTAATTTTGCGTCTTTGGCGTTTTTAAGAAATGACTGGGCTTAAACCGCTTATACGGGTTTAAAACGGTATATAATGTACTTTGGAAGGTTAATAACTCTCAACGTTTTCAACTTTTGTTAAATATATTCGACAATAATGTAGAAACCGTGGTTCTGAATCGCGACCAGTATTTCTCCGGTTACAAGATTCAAGGATGTTATAGCTCCGTATTAATAACAAATGTCACCAGTACTACCTTATTGTAGCATTTTCCATCAAGAAAATCTTACTGTATTTCTCTCTTTTTTTCTTTTGTCATATTTTAACAAATATATTTTGACCAGTTTGTGACATAAAGAATCCTTCATGCATGGATAGGCATTGACAGAGATAGCTGAAAGAGCTTTTTTGGTAGAATCGATTGCCGTCTTAACGATTTGTTATGCCATTTCTTTTATTTTTAGAAGTTTTACAATCGAAATAAACGCCTTTGTGAGAAATATGAAAGCTTAATTACATAGGTTATAGAAAAAATTAAGATCAATGTTAAAATGTAAGCTGTTGTTCAGTCTCTGATTATTTAATTGTCCTAAACGTGGGCAGCTAAATAGTGACGTCGTCAATCTAGGTCCACATTGAACTGCTTATGGTGTTGATTATCATTGCCAGCGGATTGATGATCACTCGAGTGGCATGGAAACCGCATTAGAAAATAGAGAAATATACTTTGTACCATTAACCAGTCATAGATAACCTTTTTTTAAATTTAGACACTCGAGCATGACATTATAGAAATCATGGGATTGGATCGTGGGATGTGCTTGTGGGATGGGCTCATAGGCTTAAAATTTGTTGGGCTCTTGGGATGGGCTCATGGGATGGGTTCATGGGGTGCGATCATGGGCTTGAAAATTGATGGGCTCGTGGGATGGGTTCATCGGATGGGCTTCATGCTATTACAAATTTTTCTAAAAAATCTGAGAGTAATTTTATTAAACTTTTATTAAAACTGATTTATGTTGTGTCTTTAAAATGTCTTTGATTTCTATCCACAGAATGATTGCTTGAAAATATTAAATTGAAATTTAATTCTATTGAGTGAAGGTGACCTGGAAAACTACTTTCTTTTTTTGGGGGTGTCATATTTTCGTTTTCCAAATCATTTCATTTTTTTAAACTATATTCATTTTCCAGTATAGCGCTCTAATTGAAAAAAACTTTTTCAGCAATTTTCATGAAAAAAGGACTGTTTTTATATTTATATGGACATAAGTTCCCTTTCGAAGTTTTTTAATTCTGATTTTATGTTCCCGGTTTTTACACTTAATTCACATTAAGGGTGTGTTCCAATTATGAGCTCCAACTGCAAAAAAGGTTTCATCATTTTTATTCAAATTATAAAAAAAGTCTTTATGCTCAAGGACATAAGCTACCTATCGATTTTCATTAAATTCTTTTTCCACACTTCCGTGGTCGCACTTTTGGGAAAACTATCATGCGCTTTAGTCTAGCTACTCAAAAAAAAAAAAAAAAACGGCTGCAATCCTGGTTGGTGGGCGGTGACAACGGATACAATTTTGGTATAAATTTGGTAGAAATCGATCCAAAGAGCGGTGACAACGGATACAATTTTGGTTCAGTTTGGTAGAACTACATACTCAAAGCGATAGCAATTTCTCACATGACCCCTTAATTCAGGTGAGTAAATAAAAGCCATTTTTTTCACTTTAACAATTTTATTACGCGTTGTTTGATGAAATCAAACACCGTAAAAGTTTGCCATAACACTTATTGCAAATATACAAGGAAGTTATTGTTACATGATGCAAAATCGTTATATTTAGTATAATGAGAAATGAATTCTAATAAAATCTGGTGTTAAGAAATGTTTAGCAACTCCTGCTCCACAAATGGCGCCACCCGTCGTGTTCGCGATGCATCTTGTTGCGTTTGAATTCCTTTGGATATTATTTAGGGCTTTTTATCAGTAAGAATGTGAAAAAACAGAAATAAGCTTTAGTCCAGTATTGGTCAAGTAAGCCAACTCCAGATATGGAGATGTTTTTCAGGTATTCATTTTTAACTGGAAAGGATTAATAGCAAGGCAAGCAAATTATAGATTATCCTCTTCATGATTCTCAGATAGCTGTTTGAGGACTGGAATAATTACTTTTTTTTATTACGGTGATTGTCAATAAATTTGGCTTTCGTTAGATTCGGCGAAACGTTTGCTTCATTACTCAATTGTTTGTGTTTGTTGAGTAGAATTCAAGATCATTCCATTGGACCAACTTTAAGACAACTTGGACAAATAAAGAAAATATTCGCATTCAGATATTAAAGGTAATTGATCATGGACTTGATATTCTCTTTTATACTGCAGCTGGACCATTTCCTGTTGGCTATATTTCCTAAAAATAGTAACAAAGTGATATTTTGTACAATGTCAATTTCATTTCCTTTATAGACATGGGCTCATTTAGGGACAGAAGTTTTATTTTTGTGTTTTGTAGTAATCTAGATATTTTATAGCTGCAGTATAAAAACAATATTAGATCAATGTCTGAAAAATATCATCTTTTTGTATTCGGCACGAAACTGTGAAGGGCTCGGTAAACCTGGCCCTTCCCCAGTTTCTAAGCCTCATACAAAAAAGTTGATATATTTTAGACATTAACCTAATATCGTATATGTAAACAAACATCAAATGGTATGTTGAGGACTGACAATTAGATACTATTAAAGCTATGAGTTTGATGTAAACTAAAAAACACGAGGATAATTAAATTTAGAAAAAGGAGATGTTGTATGATTGTCCTCGAGACAGTCATGCAAAACTTATAAATCTCAAACTTCTACAGGCCTTTAATAATCGACACATGTCCTCACCCTACGACAAGCTGTAAAAGGCACCAACAATGAAATATTATGAAATTCAAATATAACAACTATTTGCAAAGTAAACAATGCAAAACAAGTAACACTTTAACATAAAAAACCATGATAACCACGGGATTACAGGTAAGTGTCTCGGGAGTGGCTCATAATTATGTGGCGGCGTTAATCATGCTATTTTATAGAATAGGGAAAAGTGTCAAAAGTAATGTTAAAAAGTAATTAACCAGTCATTTTATTTAATAAAAGTTTTAAATTTGACTACACAGGGCCTGTCGACCGTAGCTATGATTTTAAACCAGTGGTTTTGCATATCGGACATGTCGACTGGAACTTGCAGAATCCAAGTATATTGTAAAGTGGAATTGAGTCTTTCCCACACTCTGAAATATGTCACTATTGAATCTTAATGGGGGAGGTTTTGGGTCTCGGAATTTCAGTCATAAGCGTCTTTAGATCTCAATATATGGTAAACACACATGTCAGTGTTCAGTTAACATGGGGACGCTACCTCAAGTACATAAAACAACGATTTAAAACACACATAAATATATAAATAGAGAGGACATACACACCGTACAACACAAAACAGTAAAAACACATATTAAACCAAGACTGCACACCCTTCGGACCAATTCCGTTATTTATTTATTTTTTGGTAAAGTTCGCTTTATTCAAAAATATATATTAATCATTTAATTTTTAGTTTTTGTCATGTTTCGTCTCATTTAAAATATCTTAACTGTCCATCAACTATACTCTTCGGTTTTTCTCTCTCTTTGCAACAATATAAAACACCAAAACAACACCATAAAAGCAAAGCATTAAAAGTACAACCAAACAAACAAATGAGTTTTAGAAGTCCCCCACAATCAACATACGCGCCGCCTTGGTGTGTAATTGTTAGCCCGCTCGCCTCGAGGTCGGAAGGTCCTGGTCAAACAAATGATATTGTAATATATATTTGCTGTTTTGGCACTAAATAATGCAGCATTTAGGAGCAAGAGCAAAGACTGACCGGTCCAGAGTCGGACAAATGTGTCTGGGTAAAATGGCATGTCTTTCTATGGATTGTTACTTTCGTGAGCTAGCACGTTAAACATCCGGCTCAGCGTGTCGGTCTAATTAATCAGCAGGAGTCATTCATAATCATTCATGAAATATGCTCTCATCCTCAATATGCATGGCATATTAGCTGGTGGAGGTTAAGCGACTTTATCTTCCAACAAACACACAGACACACAACAGCTGCACAAAAGGGTTAGATAATAATAAATGGACAATGACATTTTTGTATATCGTTCCATTCGTTTTTTTTTTGGACGAAGCATCCTCATTCTATTAAATTATTGAAAACTGCCTGCTTCCAAATTAAAGGCAAGTTTATAAAATAACGTTAAAAAACTGACTGCAAGAACCTTGAACGTCTGAAGATGGCTTTATAATACTTCTTAGTATTCCTGCCAGTCAACCGTACTATTAAATGCCATACACGTGAAATCTCTTTCGTCACATTACATTCATTATTTAAGAACTACTGTGGTATTAAGCGAGCACTTTTATATGGAAAATAATACAAATTTTAAAAATGCAGTTAACTGCATGAAAAAAAACCTATAGATATTTCCTATTATTTGGGTTTTCCAACCTAGCTACAATAATAAAGCTATGATGACACCTTTATTTTAAACCGAGCTGCAACGTCTAAATGAAATATCGCGGTCAGTTCCTGAAAAAATTTTCTAAGACTGTTATTTCGCAAACTTTTTACAAATCAAACTTTAAAATCAATTTTAAGCTATAATGATAGATAGGGCAAAATCTTACCTTCTTTATCAGAATTTGGAGAGTTTCTAACTTTCGGAACATGGAGCAAATATGATGTACAATCCGAAGTTCATAACATCAACAATCCGAGAATACAATTGGAGTCCTGCGGTTTGGTATTTTACTCACAGATGAAAGGACTCGACGTTAATTTTGCGTCTTTAGCGTTTTTAAGAAATGGCTGGGAATAAAACGCTTATACGGGTTTAAAACGCTAAATAATTTACAAGGTTCAAGTACGTTATAGCCGTATGAAAAACAAATTTCACCAGTACTACCCTATTGTAGCATTTTCCATCAGGAAAATCTTACTGTATTTCTCTCTATTTTTTTCTTCTGTCATTTTTTAACAAATTTATTTTGACCAGTTTGTCATATGAATCTTTCATGCATGAATGGGCATTGATAAACATAGCTGAAAGTAGCTTTTTTTGGTAGAATGGATTGCCATTTTTACGATTTGTTATGGCATACCTTTTTTAGAATTTTTACAATCGAAATAGCTAAACATTCAAAAGTCAAGCCTTTGTGAAAAATATGAAAGCTATATTAAATAGGTTATAGAAAAAAAGAAGATCAATTTAAAAATGGAAGCTGTTGTTTTAATTGTCTTAAACGTGGGCAGCTGAATAGTGACGTCAACCTAGGTCCACATTAAACTGCTTATGGTGTTGATTATCATTGGCAGTGGGTTGATGATCACTCGAATGGCGTGAAAACCGCATAAGGAAACAGAGAAATTAACCAGTCATAAATAACTTTTTTTTTTGAAATTTAGACACTCGAGCGTGGCATAATAGAAATCATGGGATGGGATCGTGGAATGTGCTTGTGGGATGGGCTTAAAATTTGTTGGGCTCTTGGAATGGGCTCATGGGATGGATTCATGGGTGCGATCATGGGCTCGTGGGTTGGGTTCATGAGATGGGCACGTGCTATTATAAATGTTTCAATGATAAAAAATCTTAGAATAATTTTTATTAAAACTTAAAAACTTTAATTTAAACTGATTTATGTTGTGTCTTTAAAAAAAAAACTATTTTAAAATGTCATGAATATTTGATTAACTCTTTCAGCAGTATTTTGACCAAATTATTAAATGTTGATTTCTATCCACAGAAGGATTGCTTGAAAATATTAAATTGAAATTTAATTCTATTGAATGAAGGTGACCTTGAAAACTACTTTTTTCGGGGGGGTGTCATATTTTCCTTTTTTCATATCATTTCATTTTTTTAAACTATATTCATAATTATGGGGTTGTTTTCCAGTATAGTGCTCTAACTTTTTCAGCAATTTTCATGAAAATAAAGTACAGTTTTTATATTCATATACTTAGTATATATGGACGCAAGTTCCCTTTCGATTTTTTTTTAATTCTAACTTTATGTTCCAGATTTTTACACTTTATTCTCAACAAGGGTGTGTTCCAGTTATGAGCTCTAACTGCAAAAAGGTTTCATCATTTTTCATCATATCATAAAAAGTCTTAATGCCCAAGGACATTAGCTCCCTTTCGATTTTCATTAATTTTTTCACACTTTGAGAAAACTATCATGCGCTTTAGCGCAGCTACTCAAATAATAAACGGCGGCCATCCTGGTTGGTGAGCGGTGACAATGGATACAATTTTGGAACAATTTTGATAGAAATCGATCCAAATGGCGGTGACAACGGATACAATTTTAGTACAATTTTGGTTGAAATCGAACCAAAAACCATTCTACCAAAATATGGTTCAAATAAGCTCATTGATTTCTTTAAGTAAGCGTGATCGAACTACAAACTCAAAGCGATGGCAATTTCTCACATGACCCCTTAGTTCAGGTGAGTAAATAAAAACTGTGACCGTAGTTTTTTTTTAACTTTTACAATTTTATTAAGAGTTGTTGATGAAATCAGAGACCGTGAGAGTTTGCTATTACACTACTTGAAAATATACAATGAGATACGAAACCTAACAAAATCTGGTGTTAAGAAATGTTTAGCAACTCCTGCTCCACTAGTAGCGCCACCCATCGTGTTCGCGATGCATCTTGTTGCGTTTGAATTCCTTTGAATATTAATAAGGGCTTTTTTTATCTCTAAGAATGTGAAGAAAAAAAACAGAATAATGCTAAAGTCAAATATTGGTCAGTTAGCCAGCACCAGATATGGAGATGTTTTTCTGCTATTCATTTTTAACTGGAAAGGATGAATACCAAGGCAAGCAAATTACAGATTATTCTCTTTATGACTCTCAGAAAGCTGTTCGAGGACTGGAATAATTACTTTTATTATTACGGTGACTTTCAATCAATTCGGCTTTATTCAGATTCGGCGAAACGTTTGCTTCATTACTCAATTGTTTGTGTTTGTTGAGTAGAATTCAAGACGAATCGATTCGACGAACTTTAAGACAACTTGGACCAATAAAGAAAATATTCGCATTAAGTGATCATGGACTTGATATTCCCTTGTAAACAAACATCAAATGGTATATTGAGGACTGACAATAAGATAATATTAAAGCTATTAGTTTGATGTAAACTAAAAAACACGAGGATTATCAAATATAGAAAAATGAGATGTTGTATGATTGTCCTCAAGACAGCCATTCAAAATTGTAAATCTCAAACTTCTACAGGCCTTTAATAATCCACACATGTCCTCACCCTACGACAAGCCGTAAAAGGCACCAAAAATGAAATATTATGATATTCAAATATAACAACTATTGGCAAAGTAAACAATGCAAAAACAAGTAACACTTTTACATAAAAAACCATGATTACCACGGGATTACAGGTTTGTGTCTCGGGAGAGGCACATAATTATAAGGCGGCGTTAATCATGCTATTCTTTAGAATATGGAAAAGTGTCAAAAGTAATGTTAAAAAGTAATTAACCAGTCATTTTATTTAATCCAAGTTTTAAATTTGACTAGACGGGGCCTGTCGACCATAGATATGATTTTAAACCAGTGCATGGTTTTGCATATCGGACATGTCGACTGGAACTTGCAGAATCCAAGTATATTGTAAAGTGGAATTACACTGTAATGAGCAGATTATGCATCACTTTAAAAAAAGTATATTGTAAAGTGGAATTGAGTCTTTCCCACACACTGCAATATGTCACTATTGAACCTATATGGGGGAGTTTTTTTGGGTCTCGAAATTTCAGTCGTAAGCGTCTTCAGATCTCAATATATGGTATACACATTTTCAGTGTTCAGTTAACATTGGGACGCTACCTAAAGTTTCAGCCTGTTTTCAAGAAGGGTTTTTATCTGTGTAAAGTTTGCTTCATGTTTTTATTTGTTCAATGTAATTGTTAATATTTTTTTTGCTGTTTCGAGACATAATTAATGAGCAATATGCATCAATTTAGCCTACTTTTGAGAAGGTACCTCGAATCACATATAACCCAGTCGAACCTAAAAAAAAAACTCTATCATTTTCATAGGAAACCGCGTTCAAGATATTATATCAATCATGTCAATTTTGGAAAATTCCATTGAATATCTGAGGAGGCGGGATTTGAGGCGATTAAAATTTGTTACTAACAGGTTATCATATAAGTAAATCTTAGTGGTAGAAAATTCACAAATTCAGGTGGAAGCATTTCTAAGGTGTCGTTTTCGCCATGTGTGTGGTTATTTTAACTAAAAAGGGGATTGGAATTCATGCCCGTAGCCAGAAATTTTCAAGGGGGGGGGGGGGGGGGGGGGGGGT
>JAULBM010296829.1:0-25748 GCA_032357055.1 Geukensia granosissima | reverse complement strand
TTACGGGCTCAGGGTTCTAAGCCCTACCCTTCGGTTTCTCGGTTGTCTCATAAAATAAACACCTACCTCTATCCTTTTACCTATACAAAAAATGGAGTAAACGTCAGATAAATTGTATCTAGAGAATTTACAAATCTAGAGGTACATACTAGGACTTCAACAAGTTTGAATTCCACTACTTAGGAAAAGCTCTTAATTGCCCAAATAAATGTCTATACATAAATTACATGAATAAAAACTGCTCTTACCTAAAATTTCATCCAATTCGACTAGAGAGTATCTAAATAACATGCAAAAAGATACCTCTCTAATGAATGCTCGCAGTAAATGAAAGCAAGCTAAAGCAGAGATTCCTGATCAGCACATGGTGAGATTCATGAATATTAGACATCAAGCCTCTCAACACTTAATGGCTTTCAACACAGCATGTCCGAATATTTAATAATGTGATGTCTGTGAACATTGGGAAAGGCGATGAGTACAATGCCAAATTAATAAATATCTAAAAATTAAAAATTAGCTACAAGTGTATCAATATTTGTAACAAGATAACCAAGTTTTGATATTCTGATTACACTTCTCACCTGTACCCTTTGTAGACAAGATTGTTTAACGGAACGGGGATATTCAATGAAGGTCATTTAAAAATTGATATGGTTTATATGTAATATTACCATGGAATGTAGAATTTGATGTCCCTTGTCGTATCAAAACCGTTCATTTGCAGCTATTCTTTGTAATGGTTATACCATTTTATGAAGGTCTTAAGAAGCCTGTGATATTTGTAGCTTTGCTAAATTTACCTGGATGATGTATGCAGCGATCAATATAGTCAAAAACTTTATTGCAAAACGGCAAACCTAATATGCTGTGAAATGTAAACACCAGAAGAAGGCTTTTGTAAAGTTACCAAAGTATTAAAAGATGCCTAACAAACCCTCAAGTGAAGGACAAACATGTTTTTCTGGCAAATATTCCATCTATTGCTTTTAAATATTATTAAGTAGTTTTTTTCTGTTGTGTTGTCTGAAGGTCGTAAAAAGCTTCCACGTGCTTGAGTTGTATGCCCTCATTTATATTCGGGTACTGAAATGTGCTGGAAAGATAAGGTTTGCATCTTTCCAACATTGTTATCTGTAAAATCCCGTGATTGCTATCGGCAAACTAGTTAAACTAATGTCAGATGTGGATCATGTCTTTGTGATATATTATATTCCATATTTCTTCTTTAAAATATAAACCAGTACTAACATTGCAAAATAACCCGTCAGATTAAACAATACAAACACTATAAAATGTAAAGCCGATCTCATACAAATAATCAATCGAACACAAAACATAGCACTATAGTGTTTCACTGAGTTTTGTTCACGGGATTAGGTTCAAATGAAAACATGTTATAAAATTTAAAAAGTGAATAACGTAGTATTCGAAACCGTTTTTCTTGATTTTTGTTTTACAGAAATTTGCTGTGTTCTTAATATCAACTGACGCTAGGTGGAGCACTGGGCAAGTGAACTACACAATGACTGGTTTTTTGTATGTTGAAATACATTCCAGTTCCTCCGATAACAGAAGAAAAGCTAGAAATGGTTTCATCCGCCCAGTTGTGCACCTAGCGTTAGTTAATAAAGCTACATATACAGACTGCAAAAAATACTCATTTTCCCACATACAATTACACAATAAATCTAAATTCTAAACTCCTGAAAATACGGGGAGGCTTTTGACGTCATAATGGAATCCTTTGTAAAATTTCAGGAATTTGGCTATTCTCAAAGCATATAGGGATAGAGTTATGCACATGTTTTATAAAATTGCGCAGCAAGTGTTCCATAGATTTTAATCTAATGCATATAAGGTACGATGATTCGTTGTTTTTTCGCTTAATCTCGTAAGATTCTCATTTGGAACGAGATTTCCTTTCCGCGAGATTACAGGTGTAAAATGACCATTAGCATCAATCCGTCCGTGGAGTAGTGCTATATATACAAAGTAGTTCCCTTTCTACATGATAAATTCTTTACCACTTGAGATATTGCAACAAATTTGGTACTTTGAGAAAGCTTACAGTCCTGGCAAAATTTTGTAAAAATATTGGGTTGAATTTATTGCCTCATTTTTAAAATTTAGAGGCTACCAATTTAGAACCTCTAAATTTGTCAATCTGAAAGTGAAAGTGCAAAATTTAGGACTTTCCTTGTCCTTGTTCTGCGTGATTGTTCTAGCTTATATGCAAGCTAATAGTATATGACATTCAAAACAGTGGTAGGGGTATCATTATATTTAAGGGTGATATGAGTGTCATTTTAGTTAAACTTCAGATGGAAAATTTATGAACATTTGAAAATGACAAATTTTACAAAGATTTTTAAAGACAATTCAATGGTGGTTTTACCCCTTACACATAAAATATACAACGTTGTTGGAATGGACAAGACCCTGATGCGGGAAACACAATTTCTACTTCTTCGCTTGCTTTCTTGAGGTTGCACCTTTCTCGATTTATTCATACTCACAGGAAATAAACGATAAATATTTTTGTGAAATAAACCTTTTTTAACTTTCATTTATGTCCTAATATTTTACTTTTACCTGTATGGTGCAATATCCACCACTACAAGTATTTTTTTTCATGCAGGTCTATAAAAATAAATTATGTTGCTGCATTCCCATTTGACCCGTAAGTGTATAAAGAGACCGAGTAGTCCCTACTGCTGGATTTGGCTTTGTTGTACGATATATTTGGATTTGAGCACTTCTTTCAATATGTTTGAATCTATGGTTTTGGTTCTAATGCTTCTGATGGCAAATGAGGTAAAACCTGTTTTGTTGTATCCAACTGTTACTTTGAGCTTTCTTTTTACTACCATTTTCTTTCTGAATTAGCATTAATTTATTCTGATCATGCATTGTTAATGTTTTTAGATTTAATGTAGTTTTATGAAAAATCCGATAGATAAGTCCAGTGTTGAATACCCATGTGAGTGATCAAAAACCATAGTCCAAAAACCTAGAAAAATTTGAATCACGAAACAAAAACACCAAGACTTGGACACCACAACCCCTCTTCAAAACAGGAGGATTGTCCTGCTTTCTGTTTTTGCAAGTGCTCTCCAATCGATTTGACTTTTTTTCTATTTTTATACATTTGATTTGTTTGTTCTTCAAAGTTTTGTCTTTACGTACGCTTATTCTATTATTTTTGGCACTTTATTTACTGATTAAGTTAACGACAGAAACTGCAGTCTGTTGGTTTACATTCAGTAAAAACTATATTGATTTACTCTGTTATTCAAAGGGATCGACAAGGATTGGTATCTCACTTTTTAAAGCTAAGCGCCACACATTGTTTACCAATCAGGTGCTCTCTTTTATCTATCTAAGGTCTGTAAATTCTGGAAAGGAACAGAGTTTGATATAAAGCCTCATGGAAACCACTGAGTTTTACGTTTTCTTGAAATTCTGTTGAGAGGTGATTTCATATGACTATTATTGGTTTCCGTAGTTAAGCTTTTCTGATTGACATTCAGCCTAAAGCTTGTCTTATTTCATAGATCTCTATATTTTTAAATTCAAGTTGCATGTTGATAAAAATGGTACGGTCTCCAATTATTGCTTCATATTTGTATTTTTTATATGAAAAAAAACAAAATTCAAGACAGTCCGTTCTTATTTGGAAAGCTGTAGCATCACATTTAACCAAAAAAGTATTGGTTCGACAGAAACTATATTATTATAGATTCTGCAGAGCAAGACAGTGCTAATGTAAATACCATTATTTATATAAATCTATGAAGAATCAAATGACTTGAGGTAATTGTTCCATATGCTTCAAATCCACCTGTTGATATAAAGTCCAAATGCACTTAAGGTCCAAATTTGTTTGATACAGTGTTAATTTTCAAGAAAATGATTTTATTTATGACTTCTGAAATTTAATTCGTACATACACACAGGAAGCCAGAAGATTTTTATACCACAATTAAGCGAATAATTCCTTTATGACTGAAGTTTTATTTTAGAATGTTGTGTCTGTACTATTGAACCCCTTTATCTACACCCATCTTAGATTTGATTACACAATCAATGCGCTGCAAAATATTTCAAAAGAGCATCAAACTTCCCGAAGAAGCCATCCAGGTGGAGACAACTCACCGTCGTCATGGACCTCATGTGGATGTCTTTAATTTATACGTAAGTATTTTTAACATTGGCTGAAACAGATCGAGAACTTTATTTAAGGGAAAAAAGGTTAAAAATTCAAATTTTCGAAGAGTCATGGGATTGCAAAATATATGTTTGCTTATTGGTATAGAGTTTATTTTTAAATGTTATATCTATATTTGCTAAAATCTCCATAAATATAGGTTCCAAACCAGACATGCTGGCGTACCTATAGATAGGGAATAATTCACACCTTCTTTTTTTGTGTTCTAAATCATATCTTTTAGAAAGAGTTTGTTCTTTAGCAAATGTGCAGGTCAATCTCGAAACGAAAGATTTTAAGATGTTTGTGTTTTTGGAAGAGGTCGATTTTGCAAAAAAATATTGATAGGTTTATGAGTCTAGTGTAGAATACCCATGTGATAGATCAAAAGTGCATAGTCCAAAGAGACAAGACAAATTTAAAACAAACTAAAAGATAAAACGTATAACAAACAAAGGCTTGGAATCCACTAATTCGTTTACAAAACATGAGTGGGATCAGATGCTCATGAAGGGTAAGCGTCCCCTATCTTGTGCGCAACATCAATCGTGGAGTCCTTAATGTGAAAATGGGTGTCAAATCAGGATGTCATAATTGGGAGTCTCGATTTGTGTCAAATCCGGAAGGAATCAAACGAACACCTTTATAAATAAGGGGTGTGTTCCCAAAATGTTTTGTTCCAGAATGTCTAATGAAATTGTGCCAGGTTGTTTAATGTAAAAAACAGTCTTATTCCCAAAAAAAGTAAAAAAAAATGAAAAAAATAATAAGAAGAAAAACAAAATTCATTATCTTTTGAAAATGGGGTTTTTTATATATATTTTTTATAATTTTAGTCAAACAACATTACAATTTATTTGTTTTTATAAGGTTTTTTTAGTTGGTTTTCCTAATTGACACCTTTAATTTTTCAATAATTAAAAATTTCTGACAACACGGGCAAAAGGAATATTGGTGTGCAAACAAATAATAGTGTTGAATTGAACAAGATTGTTGTGAAAACATAGTCTTTCAAATTAAAGTGATAAATTCTCTTTATAGGATTTCTAAAAAATTAGCTTTTAATCAATAGATAAATGATCAATTAATTATTCGCTCAAAATAAACAGAGTATGAGCAGAGACATATAATACAATGTTTAATATGTCTCTGGTATTAGTTAGGTCTTCATAAATTCAAAAATTACTCAAACACTTTATTGACTTATTTAACTAAATTTTATCAAAAAATAAAAACAAATATATGAATTGTTAAAAAAAATAAATAAAGGGGGAAAATTCGATTTATATTAATTTAGGTTAAAAATTTACCTTTAGACCTTTTCCCAAAAAGCTAAAATTTACCATTAGATAATTTGGGAATTACCTCCAATTTGTGATAAGACATTCTGGGAAATTAATGTCTAATAAGGTAAAATTAGACATTTTGGACTACGACCAATAAGGAACGGTACCAGGTGTCATGAAGGGTAAGCAATTTTAGATATTACCGCCTTAAAACCTTGCGAGAAGCGTGATGGCTTGATTTTTCATTGGTTTTGTAAGCACATAAAATGCCATAAAAGCAATGAAGAAATAAATAGGATTTCATAAAACTTTACAATTGTTTTTTCCTCATAAAATGAAAAAATGCGAAAAATAGATTAGAATATAAAATAGGTTAAAACAAAGTAATACGAAAATCCAACCATAAAAATTGTAAATGCTTTAAAATCGATAAAAAACAAAGGAGTAAAAAAATTAACCATAAAAATATAAGTGGAAAATGGGTAAAAACAAAGACGCAAGGAAATTTCACAAGTTTCTTAACATGACATGTGGCCATATAATAATAAATTATTATATTAATTTTAAATAAGTCAAATATACGTCACCAATTTTTTGCTTTAGTATTTTTTAATATAAAAGTAAAGAAACATAAAAACATAAGGGATAGCAAAGCTACAAAAAAACTTGAACAATGTTAAGGTATATATATATATAGATGTCTCAGTTGACAGGGCTTTTCACCAAGGTGGGACATCATTTCTGAAGATGAGGTTCAGTCGCCCGAAATAAACCTCTTGATTCTTCATTTCGGTAAAAAATGGTAGATAATATGTATTTGTAATTTGAAATTATATGTAATTTGTAATTATATGTAATTTGTAATTATATGGAATTTGTAATTATATATGAAAATGAAATGTAAATGTTAAAGGCTGCACTCCAACCACGAAAAAGGCAGTGGGAATTCACTATTCTAGAGGTTCAACAAGCATTGAATACCACTCCTTGTGAGAAACTGTATTCCGTTTAAGAAATTTTGAAATAGCTCTCATTTATTTTTAAGATTCTGTTTTTGATCAGTGAAATCTTTTTCCAAATATCGGTATATTAGGCACTAAACCATTTTTTATACATGTATTCTCATCTAATTAATTAATTTTTCTCAATAAAAATGTCATTTTACCTCGACCAGCCATATTATTTTTTCTTCAAGAGTAAGCATCCATGTTTTTGGAAAACATTTAAACACACGCGTCCGATTAAATAATTTCTTAATTTCTCACAAAATCCGAAGAAATGGACCATTGAATAATTCCTTAAATGTTTTCTGATTCTAAGTCTTGAACAAAAATAAATTGGTTGGCTTACGGTTGAAGAAAAAATAAATTGGTTGGTATACAGATTAAAAAATGGCCTAAGAATGAAAAATTATCTGACTTTCTATATTTTCGATATAGTTATTAGTCCTTGTGTTTACATATTCGAAAATATCGGAAGTACCAAAAGACGGCTGCATTACATTTGCACCCTTTTTGTAATAAATATGTATTTCATTTGCGCCCATTTTGAATTTTATATGAACAATTCATTAAATTTAAATGTATTAAGTTAATATAAAAACGAAAATTTTACTGAAAATTGGATAGATAAATTTCGTGTACTTTAAACCAAACCGGTTCGTTTACAGTTGCGGATGAATTGTTTAAGACAGTGCATTTAAATGCAGTCCAAAATAATTTCGACAACAATGTACTTTCTATAGGTTAAAAAGGGAAATCTTATTTCACTTTTTGTTGGTTCTAAACACCTTCCGAATGTTACTTCACAGTTGTGTTCTGACGAAGCCTTACGGTTTCGTCCTACTGCAATTAATGTTGTCATTTAAGCTTCCATGTGCACAAAAGGTATTATACTAAGTCTACCAGATTGAAGAATCTAAAGCTGCAGATTCCTTCTCGGACAAGCGTGGTGGTATAAGGTAAGGATTATGAAGACAAATCGTCAGAAGAGGGAAAGTAGTGCATATTTCAACAGGTCGGGAATGTAATAAAAGAAAGGCTTTAAATAAGTACTAAAGGGTGCAAATATAATGCACAGAACCAGACAACTAGAAAAACTAGAGGTATAGAACAACGATTATTTTGTGTCGATGAAAAACAGTGTGAATGTTTATTGTTATGGTGGAGTTATTTTTAAAAAAGCTTTCCAATAGAATACTACATATTTCAAAAGAATTGCATGAAATAAACCAAATATGTTATTTTGATCATGAAAAAATAAGATTTATATCTTAGAGCTTTAAAATTTTTTAAAAGTCCTCGTTTCTTAACTTTAAAATTTCGCAATTGATTCATCTCTTTTGTTACCTTTCATGGCAAAATTTTACTGTTAAAACATTTATGGAAAATGTTTGAATTTTTTGCAGAAGGAAACTGCTCTGGTGTATATTTTTTAAATCACGCTTATCCTTTTAATATCTGTTGAAATACCTGTTTTTAAAGAGAGGTAAAGCTGGTAATGTAAACTAGATTTTTAATACTACACCCCGAGAAATCCAACTTACGTAGTAAAAATCACATGGCAATTTTGTGAAACAAATTTTTCTAAAACCAAAGTGAAAGGTTACGTTAATAAGAAAATTCGCTGCTCATGTTTTGGCATTTTTGTTACTTTTTCGACCTCCTGTGGTTTCCTTTTCATAGCTTTTATATTTTTGCCATGATTTAAGAATGGTCATAAACGTTGATAAAGGAAATGTAAAATAAGCCCATGTTAATGTTTTATCGACCTTTTTATACACGTTGAAGTAAGAATTGTACACAAGACCCGTTTAATGTACGAACAATTTACCCTGCTGTCATGAGAGACTAGTCATTCCCTGAAAAATTGTTGATGTTAAAAACGATAAAGCATCAAAGAACATTGAATTTGTTTGTAAAAACACTAACATCATTGCTAAATAAGCAGAGCAGATCCAGATTTTTGAAAATGTGGGACACTTTTCGTGAACTTCTTGATTAATAAATTTTCTCGATGTCTGAGAAAGATTAAGAACAAAATTTACCAGATAGTTTTCCTTTTTATCATTTTCGCGTTTAAACGGAGAGGCAACCCTGGAACCTTGACCCTGGATCCGCCCTTCAAAAGAGCTTGGCATCAACGAACATCTGGTATTTCAGCATATATGCCTACTTCACTTGTTTGTTGACCACAAGTAAGTTCTGTTTTTGTTTGGTATTGACATCAACGAAGACGTATTGGATCTTGCTTTTTTACTCTGGATACCAAAACTACACAAGTGTCCATAAAAAGAAAGATATATAGCGAAGAGACCAAATAAAGAAATATATATAGTGGGTTTCTCCAATAATGTTGTAAGCAATTCAAAAGGAGGCTTTAAAAAAACCTAAAAATCGCCTTCAATACCTCAAATCCGATTTTTAAAAATTTTGTGCAAGTATTCAATCGTTTGTCCATTTCAACCTTTATACCACGATTACACATTCACAAAATGTAGGCCGTCTTAAGAAATTGATACACCAGTATTTTGTAGAATAGAATGGAAACCCAAGATATTCATAATTTGTTTAAGATTATTAGATTTTTGCTTTGTAAGAGAACGCACTGCTTGTTATAGTACTATAGTAAAGATGATATTCTTGAAATGGTGGATTTTTTTATTGACAACATTTTTGTAGAATTTGGCCGAAGTGTTTTTATACAGACCGTTGGCTCAAACTGTGTGCCAAAATAGCGACATGAATTGTGTAGTCGTATGAAACAGAATTCAACTACTCGGATAGACGTCAACCCGGTCTAGAGTCATTGAATTCCACGGACGGATGTTGCGCACGGGAAAAGGGGTGCTTACCCTTTGGTAGACATATCCGCATTCGTTTTTGTAGAGAGTCCATGTCATTGTTCTTTTTTGCTTTCGTTTTATCTTTTGGTTTGTTTCGAGTTTGTCTTTCTCTTTGGTTCGTTCACTTTTGATCTCTGGGGTTTTCTACACTGGATTTATCTAGTCGTCGCTTTAATTAATCTGGAAAAGGGGCAGGTACATGTACGTAATGTGTCTCGTCTCAGTGCCTGTCTACCCTGCGAAATAACATTTGTTGCAACAGGTGATATCATCTAGGAAACGCATTGCTTGTTAAACAATTTCTTAAAAGGCGATTTTAACGTACTGAATAAGTGACAGCATTATTGCATGCCCGTAGCGAGAAATTTTCAAGGGGTGGTCGACCACTCGCGAGACGACCTTCAAGGCCGTGGGTCTGGCAAAATCTTGTAGTTTAGCCATTTCCTGGCCCTGTTTTAGCATTTCAGAAAGTCCTGTTTTTAGACTTTGATAGTCAAACTTCAATCTGAGACGAGAGTTAAATAGTGCTTTTGGTTTTCAAAGGGGGGGTTCGTCCAAACCCGTCGAATCCGCCTGGCTACGGGTATTGAATTAGGCGGATGAGGATGAATTTCAAACAGTCTGTTGGAAGCCCAACGCCCCATTGTCAACCTTTGCTATTCTCGCATGCAGCAGAAATTATCCCAGAGCTAATGCAAACTACATAATATTTAAAAATGTTTTTTTATATTAATTATTTTGTTATTAAACTGCTGCGCTGTTTATTTTATTATAAAATACTTCATAATACAAAAATAACCAATGTTATATAAATATGGAAAATTTCGGTATGGTATGTACATTTCAAGGAGTAACCTCTCATCAGTAGCATTAGAACCGAAACATAGGAAGTCAAAGATTCAAATATAGCGTAAGAAGCATTCAAATCCAAACAAATCGAAATGGGAAGCCAAATCCGACGGCAGGAATTCATCTTATAGATAGATTTTGGGAGTATATTTATTCTGGAATTTACGACAAATGTAATGTTTCATATATACCGGCTTTCACTACGAGATACACAACGGGTGCGACTTACAAAGCAGAAACTTTCCCTTGAACGCCTCAATCAATAATTCAATAAGTTACAGGTAACTGAAAACGAGTTAAAAAGGAACCTTAGGAACAGCAAGAACCTTCAGTAGAAGCAAAGATAGTACAACATGATATTCAGAAAAAGCACGGGAGTAGCGAATCAAAAAAAGAACATCAATAAGAAAAGCAGGAATACTGCCACTTAAAACTGGTACGTTTACAGTAGTACTTTCAAATTCATAACGTTTGCCGTACAATTTACCAAAATCTGAGATCTGCCTATTTTTTCGAAGAAGTGAGTAATATCAGCGTAAGATTGTGTTAAGTCCAGTATAGAATACTATTGTGAGAGATCCAATGTGCATAATCCAAAACAACAAACTAGAACCAGACAAATAGGAAAAACGAATTTGACTTTATGAAATCCTTACAAAACAGCATTGGGGCAAATAGCCTGTGGTATCCGGCGTGAAAACGTTTCTCTAATCTGAGATAACGTTTATCCAGAAGAAGGTCAACTTAACTGTTGAATATCGGTAATAGGTCCATAAGTAGCTGAGATGCACTAACACCAAGGGGACCAGCATATTCATTATTTATGGCGGCCATAGAATCTCAGGAGGAACGTTATCAACCTAGACAGGATTTATCGTTGTTGTAGTAATTAGAATATTTTCGCAAAATTTGCAAACCGCGAATTTAAATACTTTAACAGTATGTTGCTGCTTCTCCAATTCAAAAGTTTGTTTCTCTTAAATGTTGTTATCAATCCAAAACTGGGGGAAATGATAAAATAATGACACCTGTTTTACAAGCAGTGATGAACAATAATCAGTCAAATTCTACAATTTATTTTGGTGGGCCTTTTTACAGCTTGTATTGTGTTGTAGATCATTGTCAGTTGATGAAAGCTAGAGAGTACCCTGTAGAAGTTAAATCATTAGCAGTTCAGATTTAGTAGATTGCTGTCTTACTGAAAGTGATTCCTTGCTTCATGTTTTTATATTTGTGAAAAGCTGTAATATTTTGTCTTTTTTTTTTGGTTTTTGTTGATTCTAGATCCTAATTTGACGGATATAATCATAATGAACTAATAAATCGTTGTTTTATTAAAACCAAAGGAGGTCATTAATAGAAATGTTTTTTTAATGTTTGAAAATTAATTATTAAATATTTTTTAACACGAACCCTCCAAAGCCATGGTAAGTTCAGGTGCTCCGGAAAAGTGAGAGACTCTTGCTACACTAGTGGCACCCGTCGCGTTACTCAGTATACAGAGGCGATGTATAGTCACAATCAATGTTAGTCACAACCGGTAAAGGAACGTATTTGTAGTCACGAGTGGGAAGATGTCCATTATCATTTGTGAAATGGATATTTTGTACCGGTCAGCCAAATCATGATGGCGACTGAAAACTTTTCCGAGTGATGCCTCTTATCTTTCCCTGAGAACCCTTTTGCGCAGTAGCTTTCTTTTTAGCTGCAACCCTCTATCAATAAAATCCTGATAAGAAGCTCAAGCTTTGGGATAGTTATCGACAAATAAATATACACTCCGTATGCAGGTGTGGCTGAAATGTTGCTAGAAATGAACGGCAAGTTTACAATAGGAAATTCTAATCTTATTAACTTATTTAGTGACGAAGCCTTCCATTGCAGCCGGACTAGCTTATGCGCCTAAGCACGTGAGCTCACATCAGGGGTTAATGTTACTCTTTTGCTTCAACTGTTGAGTTTTTAATGATTTATTCTGTTTATTTTGTGTTCTTTTTACCCATTGTTTTGCCCTTGCATAGCGTTGTTCTCCATTTTAATACCCTAACTTTACATTATACACTGGACGACTGCACAAAATAAGCGAGTTATCTGCTCTCAACAATAAAAAAATCTTCCTTTGCATTCAAGGACAAAGGATAGATAATCTCACTTAATCCAACAAAAGATAACCCATTGAGGTTAAAGTTTATTTTGTTCAGGTAAATGGAATTCTTAGATATGGTATCTATAGTTTTGGAAAAAATACTACTGCTGCCTTTCCAACAAAGACCTCAAAAAATGACAGGAATAACGTTATTGTGACTTTTTAAAGCATGAGTTCATCGATTGTGACTAAACACGAACTTTGACCACTGAGTAACACGACGGGTTATACTTGTGCAGCAAAAGTTGCTAAACCTTTCGGAACACCTGAACTCAACCTTATTTAAGAGTTCGTTTTACTCCTGATTTAGCTTTTAATGTAGTGTTTTTGTATTAAATTGTTTGTCTTTCGTTTTATTTTGTTAGTCGTGGTCTTGTCTATTCTCAGACATTACAATTTCTGTCTGTCCCGTTTGTATCTTGGGATATGTGTTCCATATTTCAATCGGCAGAATTAAATGGGTATTTTCTGGCAAAATTTGCATGGAGACTTGATTTTGTATTCAAATGAAGCTGGCTTTCACATACAAAGTAAGCTGGAATGGATAAATATAGAAAAGGGGGCTGTGTTATGATTTAAGACAACCATCCAAACGTGTAAATTAAAAACAACTTCAGGTTACCATATGGCCTTCAATGATAGACACATATCCCCTCCCTAAGTCGTACTATAAAAACCCCCAAATTAAATGTGATGATATTCAAACGTAACAACTATCAGCCAGGTAAAAATACAATGTAACACAATAAATACAATGTAACACAATAAATACAATGTAACACAATAAATACAATGTAACACAATAAATCTGCAAATATAGATATTGTACAAGATGATGCGTTGGAGATACAAAAGTACGCTGAAGAATAGCGAGTGTTTGCTTTTTTAAAATCTCGATTTTTCGAGTCATGGAGACACAAAAATACGCTGAAGAAAAGCGAGTGCTCTCTTTATAAAAATCGTGATTTGGTTAGTCTGGGGTTGGCCAGTTTCAAGGATATTGTACAACTCATTTCAATCATCATTTCCTCCATTGCCAATCAACGTCACACTATACATAACTTAGACCGGTACGAAATATCCATTTTACAAATGACAATGGATATCTTCCAACTGCCGTGAATACAAATCCGTTTCTATACCGGTTGAGACTAACATCGATTGTGACTATACACCGCATATGACTACTGAGTAACACGACGGTTGTTTTAGGGTGTAACTCCAGCTTTAGCATAAGTTTTCAGAGTAGTGTTGTGTGTTCTATGTTTGTTTTTCGTTTTATTTTGTTAGCCATGGTCTTGACTGTCTTCCGACTTAACGATTTCTGTCTGACCAGTTGGTATCTTAGAATTCCTCATAGATATAAATTTATTACTTGTTCGACATGATCTAGGCAAAAACTAGCTGAAATTTTGCCCACTGACGAAAAATCAAACAACGAACCCTTTATCTTTATTAAAGCTAGAAAATGAAATACTAGGTAACTTCCAATGATTTCTTCACTATATTTTGACCCTGTTTTTTTGTAATATTTGTCATCCTGACTTTTCTGCTTCACAGATTTGAGGCTCTTTTTCACCAAATTCCAGCTTGTTATTTAGTGTCAAATTCCTTCAATGAGCCCCCCCCCCCCTCCACCATTTATCACATATGATTTCTCCAGGAAAAATTACATTTTAAGATTCAGAGTATATTTTCTATATACTTAACCAAGTGATACATCTAGAGTAGAATGTTTGAGATCTGGCACAAAAAATCTGATTTTGAATATTGTCTCAAATTCGAAAATGACCAATTAAAATGGTCTGATTTCTTTTATTTGAATAAAAACTCTGTTTGAGATTTTTTGGAAGCGAAGCCTAAAAGGCATCATCTAAGTCAACTGTTCACTTTCCAGAATTATTTTACAGTGTTATTTAAATTTTTTCCTCGCCGTCTACCATACTGAAAGACTGAGGGTTTGGATCCAAATGAACTAGCCTAACCCTGCCTAAGCAATATC
The DNA here is from genome assembly GCA_032357055.1 of Geukensia granosissima. Lineage (NCBI taxonomy): Eukaryota > Metazoa > Mollusca > Bivalvia > Mytilida > Mytilidae > Geukensia > Geukensia granosissima. The sequence goes on along the minus strand of JAULBM010296829.1, from coordinate 11,411 downwards.
TTTATTAAACATCTAGAAAAAAAAAATTAAACAAACAAAAGGTAAAGCCAAAACATTAACGACAGAATCGTGGACTTTACATCTTCTTTGTTAGGCAGAGCCGAAACCAAAGTGCTCCGGAAGGTAAACTACAATCGTAGCTTAGTGAATGTTATGTTATTCTGTACCTCCGAACGATTCCGTGAAATAAACTTCTGTTCATTTGGCTAAAGTGTCGCTAAGGAATAGTAGCTTGAAAATCAGTAAACCAGAATCCAAACTTAGAAATGACGGTCATCTGTGTCTAATATTAAGTTGGGTTCATTTATCCTCGTGGTTTCAGAATAAGGTTTGACTAATTGTACGAAGTGGTTTCCTAGACGAAGATTTAAATGTAGATATTAAAAAACGAGCGACGGACACCAGGTGGTGAAAAATGTTTGCTTGGTCTTTGGCCATATGAACGAAAAAAAATTAAAGATGCCTACCGGCAAGATTTACTTTGTATAAACTTTGACAGTACTTTTAAAATGGTTCTGATAATACTCATATAGAATGTTCTGCAATTTTACCATTAAGAACATTCAAAACGGATGTGTATACCGGGCCGGAAATACAAAAAATTAAAAATTGACAACAGTGAAATAAGAAATTTCTCTCCAATTCTGTTTTAAAGGGAAAACTTATTTTATCCCTTAAACAAGGATGATAATTCACTTCAATATTTTACAGTTAAAAAGGATGTGGGATTACAACCATTGCGTCAAAAATATTTAGTTTATTTCTAAATTTTGAAGAGATTTTTTGATAAAAAGGAAATTTTATTTAACTAGTTATTTCCTTATATATAAAACCTATAAGATGAAAATAAAAAGATTTTTGTCGCCGCTTTCATTTTTTCCTACACGGGATTTAAGTAATATAAATTTCCTTTAGCAAAAATTTGTTTGGGTCCGTTTGAACTTTTAGTTCGTTTGGCTTTTTATGTTTTTGCTGCTTTGGTTTTCTGACCTAAAGATATGGATCCATTTCTCGTTCGATCTCAAATATGTATTTTCACAAAATCTTTTAAGTTTATTAATAGCTATATTTAGACATTTGACAAGTATATGTCTACATTTGTCGAGCGTCAGTATTTATTCAATAAAAATAAGTCAGATATCGTATCAATATATTAGTCCTGGTAAATATTTACTGAACAGCCATAATGTATATATTGAAATTTCATAGTCTCACCTAATTAACTGTTATAATTTATTAGCTTATGTCATGCTGCAAAAAATATGCAAATGCATAGGCAGTGACCTTCGTCACGTGTGAACACGTTATCATTTCCGAATCGGGATAAGTATCCGTTTTTACAATTGTCGTGATCTTCCGAAATCTTGAATCGGATGAAAACAATTGAATACAATTAATTTCCGTCATTTAACTGTGTTTTAATCTGCAAGATTTATGTAAATTTAACACCTTAACAATTGATAACACTGTTATGGCATGTGTCAATCGTATGATAGCAATATTAAGCATGAAAATGATATAAATTTAACATTTTAAAAAATTATCATTTATTTTATTTGAAAATTGTAATTTGAAAAAAAACATCAAGAATTAGCTAAAATATGTTATTGAATCGGACGGACAGTAATTTCCATTCAGTAAAAATGACAATTGAAGAATGTTAACAATTTGGAGATGACACTTGGACAGTCACAGAGACACTTTACAAGGTGACGATAGGGCAGAAGATAAAAGAAAGATTGAATACGTCATGCTCGGAAAAAATCTTTGACGTACGGGTATGAATGGAATAGTAGAAATTTCTTTATTTGAAGAAAGAGGGTTGTCTAAGGGTATCCGGTGTTCGATGAAACGAACCGGGTAGTATTTAAAGTGCAAATCAAGCAGGGCTCTAATTTGTTAAAACAAATCTAAAAGAAGTTTGCAGGTAATTTTGTATACAAGCATATACAAAAAAGATTTTTGAAAATAAATATCTATTCCCTCAATAAGTTAGCTTTAACAGTTAAGTACTTCGCAACCATGGAGCCACAAAAGATCAAAAGGAAAAAAAAGCCAAGGTTTTGTTTTGATGTATATTTACTATTATAACGATATTTGAACATAATTATAGGCCAAAATTTTCGAACTATTTTAAAGTTGGAAAATACGTAGCAAATGAACATTGAGCACTAAAATTAAGAAATTCCAAGAGCAGGGGGAAGTTGAGTATTTGTGTCTCTGTGTATTGCTTTAGTTCGACTCTGATTTGAATATTTTTCAAATGGATTTGATTTTATTGCTTTATTTGTCAACTTTATGATTTTTTTCGTTAAGTCGACTCGAGTATAAGAAAAGAGAAAATCAGTTCGTGGTGAACCATTGTTCTATGACATGATTGTGAATGAATTTGGGGAGGGATGTAAATAATATGTGCAATCTTGTGACATTAAAAAGTACTAATGGTATATGCAGCGACTAAACAACAATCCCTTACAATTCTGATGAATCAAAAAAGTTTGGTGTAATTAATAAAACATTAAAGACCGAAGGTGATCGTGTAATTGAGTGCAAAGTACGGGAAAAAGGCTGATTTTGAATGACGAATATTCGAGGAGTTATAGCGGAATAAACGGATTGGAATTTGTACAAGTGTTAACACTCTTTTATTACTATTTAAGGTGGGTGTTTTATAAGCAAATTATGGCGACAAATGAGCCTATAGCGATGACTTTCAAAATTAAAACATTCAAATTTTACACCTTTTGCCTTAAATCGTAATTTTACCTGTAGTTTATTCGTTTGTCATGAAATCGACTTTAGGTAAGGGTCATTTAATTAAGAGACCTGCAATAAAGAAATGAACAATTACCTGACGAATTTCGTAAATATATCTGATAGAAATCAATTTGTACAAACCAATGGTCATAAATACTTTCCCCTGAATCCTAGTGACCGTTAATAGCCGGGTAATGAACGACTTTTCTGCCCCTCTCACTGAAAGGTGAAAACTGGTCAGTGCGCAACTGCAGCAAATTCCAAAACAGCCAAGGAGTTCCAAAAGATAATAACTGTAAATCAACAAGAAAACGATACCATATGCGTATGATCTGCTATAATGAAGAATGGGAGTTTCCGAATTTTTCATCACAATCTACCGGATTGAAACTAATTGATTTGGAGAGTGAAATTTATTGGACATTGCTCTTAGCCAGAAAGCTATCTTTATCGCTATAATTTGTTCACTCATACAGAAAAAAATTAAGTTACGCTTCGTTTAAATAGTACTAAAGGAGAAACATTTAGTAAAAATCAAATGACTTTTGAAATTTTCTTGTAATTTATTTGTGATCGTGAGTTTTAAGGTTGAAAGAATTCGCAAATTTTTTCACAGTCAATCAAAAATAACGGGAGGTTGAGCTAAACTTCTAGAGTGTACCGAAAAGCCACAACTGACCGCGTTTGTAAAACAAAAATTCCGGAATTCATGTTTCGTAAGGGTGAGATACCAAAGAACAATTTTGATGGCTTTTGCACAATCTATAGTTAATAGTTATAATTTATTTTTATTATAAATTGATTATATCGTTAGTCATTACAAGTGAAATCAGTGTATGAAAAGTATTAAGTTCAAGAGGGTACATATCCTGGATAATTTTCAATCAACTCTACTGAGCAACAACTTGGAAAAACTGACGGATCATTGTCTTGGATAATTTCTATAAATTGATATGGGATAACCTTAAGGTAGCGTCACTGACAAAACAGGTGCTTATTGCTCTTACGGAAAAGGGAAACCGACATGATTTCATGAATTAGTTTTCTTTTAGCTTTGTCTACAGAATCTGGAATACAAACAGCTGCAATATCAAAATATGGAATTCAGGAGACAGCAACATCAAATTATAGATAAAAGACTTAAATTAGAAGAATAATGACCAGAGAAAAAATTAAACTCTACAAAATCAGTTAGTGGACTCGTTGAACGTACAATGCGCTTGACGTTATATATACTTGTTTTATTTATAATTCCATTGAACGGACAAGGAAAGAAGTCCAAGTTAAAAGGCACTCGTTGGTGGTAAGTTTTCACACAGAGCCATACTAATTTATATTTACACTCAGGGCAAGTTGACAAGAGTTTGGTAATACAGTGTTGAACAACCCTGTACGTACTACTGTCCAGTTTGCGGGTTCGAGACGGGTACGATTTTACAACTGGTCAGTACTGTATATCGAGTAATGACTATATAAATTATAAAAGCAACTCATTAAGAACTTCATGTGTAGGATTTACAAAAATGTATTAACTTGGAGTTAAAAATAGACAATCCCATCGCTATGACACTTTAACTTCTTTTTCCTAAATAAATCTGATAATCAAAACACAGTATATCTGCAGCGACGAATCAATTCTAAAATAAATTTATTATATCTAAATTAACTATTTTTTTTCTTAACTTTCAATTGTAATTTGATATATTAAACAAAAATTACTGATATTTACAAAAAAGAAACAGTTGTACATGTAAAGTTGACAGCCCCATGTGCATATATCCCTTTTTACTCTTTATTATCAATTTTCCGTCACGTAAATTACATAACTAATCTGAAAAGCAGTGAAAAGGGGAAATGATATGGAATAAATGTCAAGAAGACAACATCGCATCTAAAGTGGCAACTAATTTAAAATCAAACTCTTGAGGTCTATATAAGAGCTTCAGCAAATATGAAACCGCACTTCATGTGATTTCAAAATCTCTCCTAATGAATGACAGTTAAACGTGTAACTTCACATAAGACAGTAAAGTATATTGATAAATATTGAATAAAAATGACCAAAATTACTGAAAATCTCTAGTTATCTAATGAATATTCAAATTTTAGAGATGAGACTGTCTAGACTGTTTTTAGATATATCTTTCAGTTTTAATGAGCATCAATTTGTCCTAAAAATATATTACGGAAATCTTGTTTTTATTTATTAATATTGAGGAAATCAAGATTTCAATGATGGAATAAAAAAGGCTGCCTTTTATAGTAAAAATATTTATAAATGGTTATTCCTCTCTCAGTATAACATGTATTTGAAAGCTATTGAGCTGTTTTCTGTGTTCCTCAAGAACACAGCTTAATAGCTTTCAGTATATCACAAATTCTGTCAAAGAAGCATCATTTAGAATGTAGATTTTATGACCACCTAGGATATAAAAATATAATTTGTTTGATCTTGAACAACCACACACACAAACAAAAATCAAAATCACACACACAAACAAAAATCAAAATCACACACACAAACAAAAAATCTTTTTTAACTATTGCTTTAAATTGTATTTTGATTTCCCGACATATCCGTGAAACATATATGAAAATGTGTCTGAGGAATTAAAAATGACCATAAATGTTTACTTCTGATAAATTTATTTTTATGAAAATGTACATGTACAATGTAATGTACAGAAACGCAAATATTATCTGTACTTTATTAAGCTAAAATTGGAATTTTATGACATTTTGAAAGCCAACCACAATAGGAAGATTTTATCCTTACTTTTCAAGGTCCGGATAACTTCTTTTTGTGTGTGATATTGTAAAATTTGTTTTGTTTGTTTTCAGGTGTCTAATGCAATATTTTTATTTATTCATCAATGGAAATTTTTCATTTATAAAACAATTAGGCTGATGGGCATTTAACGACTGCTTGTGAAATATACATGTATATATAAATATGTAACAGATAATGATAATATTATAGAAGAAATAGCCTGTATTATGTTAAAATATTGAAAATATAATAGGAGAAAGAATCTGTTTTAAGGAATGAAAAGTTAATCATGATTAGTTGGATTCCGAGCTTATGTTCTTTTTTTATTTCGTTTTAGTTTTTCGTTTTTCTTGTTTTTTTGGTTAAATGAATTTTGGTTCTCTAAAAAATTAAGGCACATGGGTGAACTCTTCATGGGGTACGGCTTATACACATTTATTCCATATCTTTTCCTTTTTACACCTACCAAACCAGAAACAGAAAAAAATAATGATGGGAACAGGTGGGGATTCGTCCTGTATGTTATGAGATGGGGACATACCGCTAGAAAACATAGCATTTGCAGCTAAATTATTATATGATAAGGTACGACATTTATAATGAAATAAATAAATTTCCAATAAAAATAGAAAAAAAACATTCAAAAACAGAGAAAACATATATACAAAGTCAAACACAAAAGAACCATTTATTGGATCACAAGTGTGTTACAGCTAGTGTTCAAAAGATAAATCTTATGCAGTTTATTTTTAAAGTTTTGTTTTTATGTCGTTTTTTTACGTTACTGTCCCATGTTAGGGGCAGGGTTGCGTTCTCTTAAACATGATTAACCCCGCTACATACTCTATGTGCCCTTCCCAAGCCAACAACCTGTATACAGTGGATATCGTTTTTTTATGATTAAATATGTCTTGTTCTATCTCGCAGTTATTTTTTGAATTTGAATATTATCACTTTTTTTATTTTGGGGGACCTTATCAGCTTGTCGTAGGGTGTGGATATGTCCATAATTGACGACTTCAGGAAACCTGTATATGTTTGTAATTTACATGTTTTGTATGGCTGTCTCACGGACAGTATACCACAACATAGATTCAAATAATGGAAGGTAATGCGACCTTTGATGCTGCCTCCCATGCAATATATGAAAAGGTATACAATTTTGAAAAAAAAACGAAATATATGAAATAGTTGGTGGTCCATAGCCTACCAGCAGAGAGAAAAAATATTCACTTTTGACTTCTATTAGAAGGATACGTTTCAAACTACAAAGTAATTAACAATTTAATGATAATCATGCGTAAGTATGCTCTTACATAGTTGTTGCGTCAGTAGAGCTGAATATATGTATGTCAGACTTACAAAATTAAAAAACTTGTTTTTCGGTGGTAAAGGAAAAATATTTAAACGGATATTTTCAATATTCCATTTTTATTTTCATATAAATTCTTAACAGTTTGCGAAAAGACAAGATACAGATAAAAATCAATTACACACAGACATCAGATCATTTGGTCGGTCAGCTTTCGAGTTTGGATAATTTTCTTATTGGAACAAAGTTTTGTAGAGAGCAAGACTTTGATTTCCTGTCATTTCAATGACACAAGAAATCGCTTAAATCGAGTAAAATTTTCCTTTTAACACAATTTGAAGACATTAAAAGGTATACATGCTAAAAATTTTTAAAAAGTGAAGATATTTAAAATGAAGCGACTTTCACTAAGCTTTCAAAGAGAATATAACAAATCTGCGACATGTCGAATGCAATGTTTATGAATATGAATATAACAATCAAACTTTGATACTACTACTAATAATAATAATAATAATAATAAACGTGACAAGAACTGTCGTTGTTTAAATACCGGTAAACTAATCAACTGCAGGCATCATGAGAGATTACTGCATGATTGAAGTGAAAATGAAAAGATATAGGGTAAATGTCAGAGGGACTACGCCCAAACCACAAGGAAAACGGAGTGAATTCACAAATCTCGAGGTCCCCACAAGACCTTCATCAAGGGTGGAATACTACTCAATATGTCTGGCTCACACATTGTCTTCAATGATGTCACATTGTTCATATATTTGTAAGTTTAAAACTTTGAATGAAAATTAGCAATTAGAAAATTGAAAAGTTTAATTGTTAACTTATATAAGATGTGGATCGTATCTTTCTGAAATATTCTTATTTTAAATGTGATCAAACCTCAAAGTGAATAGTATTTCAAAATTTAAAAAATAATTGGAAGTTTACAAACATTATTTTTTTTACTAATTTACAATTTCATTTATGCTGAAAGCATTTTTATACCTATTTCCGGAAAATAATATTAACAATATTTATTACAAATAAAATTGACACATATAATTTACGATTCAATAAAATACGTTTTAAATGTTTTCACTTTACTGGTCAATAAAGAAATTTCAAAACCACAAGATATGACAAAAATATCTTTTTGTTAGTAAGTTTTTGAAATTATGAAATGACAGGCCGAGTACCAAATTAATGAATGAAGTTAAAATCTGTAACTACTAATATCAAAGCCAAGCCTTGTGAATGAAATTATGAATCAAATTATTAATAAATCAAAATCTAATAAAACAACCAAAAAATAAAAAAAAAATAAAATAAGAAAAAAAATAATGACCATTTTATGTGCATATGTTGTAAAAATGGGTTTGAATTGAACGGTTGAGTATGTTAATAGACTCGGTTGAAGTTCTACTTGAATGTAAGACAGAAGAGATACATGAATGGGGTAATTTTCAAGGATACATCACTTCATCTACAATGAAACAATTTAAAAGCTCAAGAGCTAGAAGACACTTTAAGACCGTTAAACGGTGGAACAACATGATCTAAATATCTAAATTAATCTCTAGTAAAATGACTTAATCAAAATCTCAATATGACAAAATTCTAAAATGTTGATAGGCAAAATAACGAGAAATAAACAAAGAAATCAAAACAATGGCAAACTACAGACTTTTGACAAGTGTATGAAGGGGTAAAGGATAAAATGGGGGGGGGGGGTACGGGGGCAATTTAGTTTGTTTGAATCCGTACTCTCCCTCTTTCATCATGACCAAGCCAAATTTCGAAAAGGAAAATATAAAGAGATACGTTTGTTCTAATGCAGCATTTTGGACATTCATGTACGTCTTGCATATGTTACCCTTTTTAAACTGGCTCTTTGTGATTTTTCTTCTTGCTCTAAAAGAATTGGTGACACCAAAAGTTAAATAATTTCCTTTTTTAGAGTTTATATATATTTTCTCTGCAAAGAATATGAACAAGTTTAGAAAAGGAAAGCACAAAAATCCCCCCAATATTTAATCATGAAGCTCGAGCTTCTTCAGGAATGTTTCCTGTTTAGGACAACACTTCGGGGAATTGTTGTAAATTTACTTGAAAAAAAATCAAGTACATAAATCCGGAATTTCATGCTTTGATGACACTTAAGGAATTAATTACCTAGATCTATTTAAAACAAATGCTCGATATCAATAAATTGATTTTAAAAAAGAATACAGATGTAAAATAATATTAATTTAGTGTTATTTTGATTTGTAGAATGACTGTCTAATTTTCAACCATATAGCATCTCCTATTTCTTATATTCATTGATGTTAACACTGTAATTTCTAGTAATATGCACAACGGATCATTAAATTGTAAATAAGTTCAATTTTTTCAAAGTTAATCTCCTAATTTATTTATCACAATCAAATATTTTGATGGTAAGAACATTATTTTTCATCTCAGTTTGTTTATAATTTCAACCAATGAAATCCTTCGACAGCAGACTGAGGTGGTAGCAACAAATATCAGTGTCTTATCAGGTGGTTCAAGACCTAGCATCTTGCTGAAATCATAATTTCTGAAACGGATCCTTCAGCGATTGATTAGAAAAATGAGAATTAAAAACATTAAGTATGCCATAGCGCTACATGTGCTCTTGTATAAGTTTTACACAGTGGTGGGATTTCGCGTGCGAATTTTTTAGATTCAGCATAGATAATTTAGCAGCGGCGATTCCCCATCATGGTCAAAATCTGTCCGTTTAAAATGTCTCGCGACCATAAACGTTTTAACAACATTCTTTTCTAATTGTACCAGTATCTGGAAATCTTTATTTGAATTAAAGAAAAGGAGTTAAAGTGTTGCTACTTATTAATTAACCTGTTAAGCAGATAAAAGGACTTCCTGACATAAAGGAAATAGTATCTTGGATCTAAATCGATTTCTGATTAAAGGGGTGTATTTCATGTTTTTCGTTTTGAAACCTAATTAAATAATTACCCGAGAAGAGATAGTAAAACTGTATAGAAAAACTTAGCGATTAACTAATTGTTTAGCAAAAACAACTTTATCAGATCTCGTGTCTGGTCACCCGTGTAACGCGAGAACTTAAAATCAACTGTATCGTTTGTCCGTAAAATCATCTTCTATTTCGTTTCCCGCGACCATTTGACTTATTTTAGAGATGTTCCGAATGATACTAACATCTTTCTTTGTTTTTATTTTTTGAGTAACTCCTTTGAAAACTAAAGACTCTGTTTTCGTCAATTGACAAAAATATATACACAAAATGAACAGGTATATATTAATTACAGACTTACCTTGGCGAATATCTAATCATTTCAAAATATCATATTATGCCAACACGTGTAAGATCCAAAACATAATCCATAGAGAATTTTGTTATTTTCTTTAAAAAATGCAAGTAAAGACGATAACGATATTAAAACGAACCACAACAATATTTCCAACATTAGTTTTTTCAGAGAATTATTATATAGTCCCTTGAAAAGTACATCCTTTAACCAAATGTAAAGTTTCCTAAAACGAATTTTACATAGCTGTTCAACACTTTTCTTTTAAGTCAAATTATAAGAAATCAACGTTTTCAGTTGTAGAATTGTTTGGTAAATGAATAATATAATATTAAGAGAGCGCAAAAAGGATAAATAAATATAGTATTACAAGATACTGCTATATTTTGCTTTTGGTAAATGGATAGATCTCTTGTTTGTTTGAAGATGCGTGCAGGTCAATTTTACCTTTGAAATATTTGCCACATCTTTCTTATTTATTAATACATCAATCGAGAAATTTTCTTTAAAGAATCGTAAGTAATTAACAGATCAAAGAAGAAACTGCTTCACAATACAATATCAATAGAACATGAAAAGAGCCTTTAATTTTTATGCGTCTCCTTTGCGTAGCATTTCGAACGCAGTTTATCTCTTTACGGGTTGTACATCAAGAAGAAGATCAACACGTTAACGTGTTTGATGTTTCAATAGCCACTATTTCTAAATAGCTATTACATGCTATTGCCTAAATCATCAAAGCTTACAACTGTTTGTGTAAACCTGTGAACATGCATATAATATTTTGGGGTTCTAAATGAAAGTATATCATTTGTTCAGCCATATAAAAGAAAGAAAGAAATAGGGTGCCTGCGGTTGACTTAGCCTTTCCAAAACGGGGGAATACACTTTTCAAATCAAAAGTAGGCCCGGTAAAATGTTTTAAAAAAGTTCCGACAAGGAGGGCGATGCGTGCCAATTGTTCCCTCCTGGGCACACTCCTGACGATAGCCATACAAACTTTCAATAAATAGCCATCTAAAAATATCTGAAGATTATCATTCATTAATTATAAGATCCTATTCGCTATGCATGGACTAAAAAACCGTTGTCAATTAACCCAATGTGTGTTTTCTTTGGTTTCTGTTTATCTGTTACATGATTGCTGTAGTTTCGTCTACTTTTGTAATTCGTAAATATATATAAAATGTGTCAAGAAATACCAAGGGGATATTCGAGGAAAAGGTAAAATGTAAAAGTACTGAAAAACTCCGGAGACCAA
>JAULBM010296818.1:3613-15173 GCA_032357055.1 Geukensia granosissima | reverse complement strand
TCTTGTTTTTAATGGAGTTCGTGAAGTCCAAATCTTTTTTATTTTTGTTTTTATTTTACGTTAGTTTGTGTTTTCCGTTCTCATTATGCACTCTTGGTATCTCGCAAGGTTATTCTACGCCCGACTTGGATCAAATTTCCTATAATTTGGATTTAAAGATTTGATTTAGATCTGAAGTGAAAACGTTGCCATGTCCATCTATAATTCAGATAACAATGTATAAATTATATTATCTAACAATAAGAACACTGCTGCAATTTGATGTCTACCAAATCAATCGAATTTATTGCAGAGCTACTGACATAATTTAAAACATTTGATCAACTTAGCATTATTTTAAATCTCGCTTGATTACTTCATACAACCATATGCAACTTTTGTAATAGATCCAGTAATTGTCTACTAAATCATGACTTTTTAAAGCATTATTTGACTGAAAATGTCTTTATTTGTTAAATAGATAGTGAAATAATAGGTCCAGCTTCTACAACTCTGTGCTCTTCTCTCGATTTTCACCAAGGTTATTTTCTGTGTAGAAATATAATGAAAGTTTCATCGAAAAATTCATAATTGACACCGACAATCTATCACCAAATGAATTATATCAAAAATAATTTGCAAACAATTAACGATGAATATTAAAATCATAGGTATATATCATGTTTAACGTAAAAATAATAAACGGTTTTCAAAATGCACCTTGAACACTTTTTCTGATGAACATCAGTGCTTAAAAGTAAAACTGAATTGATAATCATTAAACTTTAAGTCCATGGGCTAAGTAGATCTACCATGCATCCTTCCCATGTACTTATCCTTGAAAACTTTTTTATTTCGACCCTTTTTTAAAAGTTTAAGTTATCAAGCAAAATATTATATTGTTTTTAGGATTAACTCTGTATTTTGTACCCACCGTGTTATATTAGTATATTTTGGTTTTTTTTTAATTTTAAGGACATCAAATGTCATGTTAGCATGAACAGTTCATAAACTTTTAGAAAAATAAATGTATAGGTTTCTCCAAACATGTCTTTTTTATTCTATTTACTAAAAGTTACAGCAAAATTAAAGTCCTTTCCCTTCCTAAATGTCCGGAAAACTCCGTTTTTTGTGCATTTTACTTAAATCTGTATGGAGTTTTGATGCATTATTTGTAGTAGTACATGATTTAATTCCAATCTAATTATTTTGTAATCAAAATCAGGGCAACAATTTCCTTTATTAGGCGTAATACATAAGTGTAGTGTTATTTTCCTTAAGTTTTGCTTGGGATAAGGGTGAAAATTCAGTTGAGGCAGCATGTAAACATATTTAGGACCTTTTGTATGTCGTTTAGATAAAACTATTTATTTAAATATATAGAATCCTCAAAGAAAAGACTTAACACGGTTTAAACTAATTGTTTAACAAAAATAAAGCTGCGAATGGAAAATCTGATCTAAAAAAACTACCATTTCAAAGAATATTTTAACATTTGATGGGCAGCAGAAATATTAAAAAAGTTCTTAAGCGTGTAGATTAACATATTCAATTTACACACCAACCTTTTTCAGCTGAATTAATTACAAAAAACTGACATAACCTCATTAACGGCAACAAGGTGATTGAATTCATTGAATTTTGAAAGAAAGGGCAAGATTTTTAGCTTTTCTTCACATATATTTCATAATAAAGCCAACGGTATGCATTTTTAGGATAAATGGAACATTGCATTATTAATAATCATCAAAAACGTTAATGTAAAATCATTGACATCCTTTTTTCATCCAAATAGATAAATTTTAATACAAAATTGCATAAATGAAAATTGACTTGTATCTGAAAAAAAGAATTCCAAGATACCAAAGGGATAGACGACAAACTTAAGTCAGAAGACAGACAAGATCATGACCAACAAAACGAAATGAAAGATAAACATTGAACGCACAACACTTTACTGAAAATTAAAGCTGGAGTAACACGAACCCTACTTTCAGTTCAGGTACTCTGGAAGGGTAAGCGACCCCAACTCCACTAGTGGCACACGTCTTGTTTCTCAGGAGACAAAGCTAGTCAACACCAATGTTAGTCACAATCGGTTTAGTCACGACAGTGGGAAGATTTGTGAAATGGATATTTCGTACCGGTCAACCAAATCATGATGGCGACAACAAAAATTCCGATGTGATGACTGTAATCTTTCCCTGAGAAATTCCTGGCTCAGTAGCTTTCTTGTCAGCTGCAACCCTCTATCAATAAAATCCTGAAACGAAGCACAAGGCCTTGGGTAGTGTATCAACTGAGAAATATACACTCCGTATGCAGGTACGGATGGAATGTGGCTAGACATGAAGAGAAAGATTCAATGAGAAATCATCACTCTTGCCGTAAAATTTTGTCGTTACCCAGTCCTTAGTTTCAATTTCTAGATGTAAGTCTAGGTACGCAGCAGCTGTTCTGTTTCTGTAGTATCTTTGATTTCAAGTTCAATAGGAAAGATGCGTTCAACATAGTCAACAAATTAAGAGTTATTTTGTGAAAGGACATCATTTATATAGCGAAACGAGAAACCAAAGGGTTAAGCTAGTCTTTTATTTTCTCTCCAGAAGGCTCTGTATGATGTCCGATTCATGCGAATAAAGGAATGAATCGATGAGAAGTGATGCACATTTGGTTCCCATTGGAATACAGATAATATAAAAAAATAAGGTTTGTCCCTCCCTAGAGCCAAATATTTTTATTTGCGTTTGCCATCTTTTTTAAGAGGTGAACAAAAGCTCTTAATTTTTTTTTAGTTTGGAAAGGGCAATAGTAGTATAAGGTGGAAAAATCAAAGGTTTTGATGCTATAAAAAGAAGAACGACCTTGATTTGAGGCATTCTGACAGATTCTTGGAATTTCTTAGAATCTCCAACAGATAGAGAAAGAGATGCAATAACTTAAAATAAGTTGAGTTTATTATGTTTTATGTCCGGGTTTTTCCTTGAATTGATAGAAAATAGACTAAAAAGGTAATAGTTTCTTTGATAACTGGAAATTTTTGCAACTAAACTTATTAAAAAGATAACGATAAAAAAATTATATATAATTCATCAAATATCATGTTTAATGTATTAATGCAATAAAAACACTACTTTGGGCAATAGAAAAATTTAAAAAGTTGAGTAACTTGCGTAGCTTTTTTATGAAAAAATCGTTACTTTGTAAATCACCGATTTTTTTCAAAATTTTATAAAGAAATCAAAATTTTAACTGTCAACGCCATTATTTTATTTCATTTAAACGTTTTCCGACACTTGACACTATTAAAAGACATATAATAAGTTTCTTTGATATATATTTCTGGTATTTGGATAGTTATGGTTAAATATCATAGGTGAAGGGATACAATTCTCATAAAATTTGGAGCGGAAAATATTAAAGCATAGGTTTCTTGAGCTAATATATAGTACATTTCAAAACAGCCATATTTATAGTCCAAACACAACTAAATAGTTCGCTGCATTTCGAAAATGATAAAGAACAGAAAAAAAATCTTAAGTTTCCAAACTCCTGGTTATTCATGATTTTTTTTATCAAGATAATAGTAAAACAACTTAAGGGTAATAAAATGAATTAACTTCCATAATTGATTAAATCATATACTAATAATGCATCAAAACGTCAAACAGATTTCGGAACAATAGTTGAAAAGCAAATAATTCGAATTTTCCGAAAATATAGATAGGAGAAGGGCTACACTTCTTACTATTACTTTTTTGATAGTTATAAAATTTAAAAATAAGAGAAGTTTTGAAAAGATTATACATTTATCTTTCCAAAGGTACCATATTTTTACGATTTGATGTATGTTTAGATGCCATTTGATGTCCGTAAGCTTTAAAGTACCAGTGAAACGAAAATATGCAAAAATTACACGGAATGCGAAATACACCCGTCAGTAAAACTGAAAATCATCCCAATATTATGTTTTTTAACATAAAAATATGTAAAAGTTTAAAAATAAGAATTTAAAAAAGTTGGTGAAGATGAGGCCTGATTGAGGATGCACGGTAGACCTATCTTGCCCAGTGCCTATTAATACTTACGTAAAACACAGTTTTTGCTTTCTTTGCTGGTTTCTTGGCCTTAGTATAAACTAATGCACATAAAACGAAAATCCCTAAAAAAGATAATCCTCCAATCAGCTTGTAGCTTGACACTTGTAAAACTGTATTCTTTTCGTGGTCAGCTAAATGATCGGAAAGACATAAAAATGTAACGAATAAACGTGTCTTTAATACATTATCACAACAGAAAATTCCGCTTTTGTTAAATTACACTAGCCTTAACATTGCTTAAATAGCTGAAAAACAGGTATTTTTGACATGCAATATTCAAGTCGTTATAGCGATGTCCAGTTGTCTTGTTCGAAGCGGCCATATCGGCTGGCAAAAATGATAGTCTCTGGCTAGTACATGTTACTTGCAAATAATTGCGACCTTAGCAAGTGGTTAATTTTAAAGCGTTTCAGTGGTATACGTAGAGGTAAGTTGAAAAATATTTTTTAACTTTTGTTTATGTATGATCAAATATTTTAAATGATCTTTTTCTGATTGTTTGTTTAAGTTTTTATACAATGTTCAAAATATACAAAAAAACCTCACTGATATCCCAAAACCAAAATCCAAGGTACAGGACAAATAACACACATACACACACACACAAAACATTCCATATGTGGACATAGCGGATGTGAACCCATGCTTCAAGTGCGGACAAATTGATGACCATCAAAAATAGCACCAGATGTGTCTTTGTATGCATTTGGTGTGTGTGATTTAGACATTTTCGCATGGACATGTAAACCACTCTTGTTAAAGGTCTTTTGGAGACCTCTAGATTTGTAAATTTCCTCTGTTTTTTGTGGTTGGAGTGAAGTTTCCCTGAAATTTACGCCATATCTCTTTATATTAGATTGGAATAACTTTGACATATCAAACAGAAATTGCCCAAAATATCAACTTTTAAAAAACCAATATATCATTGCAAAGCAAAAGAGTATTACGGTGAGAGATCTCGAAGACTAAACATTCTTTATACAAGACTACATTTACCAGATTTGAAAAGAATAAACATAGTGACTAGTCATAAACGAGCTGTGGCTGTCCTGTGAGGATGCATACCATTATTTCCTTGAATGTCCTTTGTCTTTAAACCAATGATTAACTTTTTTTTCTGAACTTAACGATAATTGCATTGATGTTGACTTTTTTTTTCTTTTCGGAAATGATAATTACACTGACAAAAATAATTCTAAAATCTTTGAAAAAATTTCGCTTATCCATTAAACCAAGTAATCGATTTTAAAAGGTAGTCATCCAATTTTATCCACAAACCATTTCACCATTTTATTTTATTTTACGTCTCAATATGTTACTATATATATGTTTTTGTTTGTAAAGCTTGCTGTCATTATATTATGTGTACACATTTTAATCAGAGGACGTCTCCTAAGTTGGTATAACTTTTGTCCAATTATGTTCACTTGTTTATTTGCAATTCAATATGGTTAAATTAAACTATAAGATTTATATAGTATTAAATGTATTAAATTGTTAAATTTACGTGAATTGTCGAGGTACTCGGTTATTATTGAATACTAAAAACTGAGAAACAGTGAATGGCAAAAGTCCAAATCTAGGGGACAATAGCGCTTTATGTCTGCAATCAAAATATTCTGTGTGTTACACCAATTGAGATCACAGAATTTTATAACAATAAGGGCTAGTGCTTCCGTTAAACATACCATCGGTTGAGTAATTGTCGTACTAAAAAAATCTTAATATAAAACTTCTATTTGTAGAGTTATGAACAAACTAATTGTAAAAATTTAGCAGTTTTAGAAGACTTTATTTTTATAATTTTGATACAAAAAACACAGAAAAGTAGATGCGGTATGATTTTCTATGATACCACCATCCAAAATGTGTAAATCTCAAAATTCTACAGGTTGCTACAACAAGATGTACCGACCTTGAACAGTATTTGGCGTTTCTGACAGAAAGTGCAAACTCCAAACACAGTTGATAACAAACCTGATTTCTCATGCTACGATGTCAATCAAACCACGTCCGGTTGGATTTTGTGTAATATCATAGCGGTGTTGTGCAAGTGATATTATTTAAAAAGTATCGACAGCGTGTAGGAGACAAATATCACAAAATAATGACTGGAGTTAGTTTTGGTGTACATTATTGAGCAGATATTCTATGTTGACATCAAAACAGATTTATCAATTACACTATGTGCACACTATTGAACGTTTCACTTACTTTTACACTCTTTTATATTTTTCACTGGTATTATAATGTTCCGTCGTCCTAGTGTGCATTTTAAAGTTATATTTCCTCCACACAAATCGTAGGAATAATGTTTAGTAAACAAAATAGTAACATTGTATAATATATCATCATGGTGATATTTTTATTTATTTCCTTTGCAACAATGTCCTCCTTGAAATAGAAATTTATGTTCATTAGATGAAATATCCAAACTGGAGTGATTTTCTTAAAAGTTACCCCAAGACTAACATTTATCTTGCATTAGTCATATATTAGTGATCTTAATGTGTATTAAACACACCATTTTCTCATTGTCGTAGTCAAGCCGCTGTGCCTTGATTTTGATTTTATATTCTCTTTGTTAAACTATTAGAATAAAAAGTATATCTTAGAGTGAATAACAGTGAAATGTTATAATATGGAGGACGTTAATAAACATTCAAATCAGTAAAATATTTCGTTGACATTTCTCTCTTTTACACAGATATTGACTCAATGGACTACTCATTTCGCTTGCACATACTTTTTTCAATTAAGGATTAAAATAAAAGGTGTGTCACACGGGTGTAATATATAATTTAGTGGATGACTTATAAATTTCTTGAGGCCTTTTAAGCATGTTTGAAGCTTTTAATTTGTTACTCACATTAAAGGTGAACGAACAAGTTGGTATTGGAAACACATTTCTAAAAGAGACTTCAAGATTTCTTGCTGTTGGCGACCATATAATATGTGTACTATTTATCGATGGCAAGGCTTAAACAAAAAGATTTATTATATCATACAATGCTGAAGAGTAATTAGCTATATATTTGAACTATAACATGTATGTCAATTGTCGATAAATGTTGAAATATTAGTTCAAAAATCTCGTTCACGCCTGGTACCAAAGTATGTTATTTACACGAGTTTGGAATGACTTGCTTCAATAAATTGTTTAATTTTATTCATCGACCTATAGCAACGTACTTTAATTATTAAATGTACTGAAAAATATGTGCTAGAATTAAAAAAAAAATAATATTAATGAACATTTCTTAAATATGTCAATTACGAAAAAACAAGTTATCTCACCAATAAAATTGGTCTTATCCAGCTTTAAAGTTGAATCATATGAAAACACATCACACAAACATGTATATGAAGAAATAATATCGTCCATGGTACTTTTGATAATGGTTAGTTTGGAACCTCATGAATTTGTTATTTCTGCATATTTAACTGGATTAAAGACAGTTCCATAATGAGCAATAACTTCTGTGCCTTTCATCCATGTAACTTGCTTTTCTTCAGCGGCAGAAATATCACAAAACAGAGTAAAATTTTCTCCGTAAATAACAGGATTTTCAGAAGTCCAGGACACTGAAACAAAACCGATCATAACGAACACTGATCAGAGACAAAATACGAGTTAAATAATTTATTTAAGGAACCATGTTGTAGAACACTGGAACCTGTATGATGCGACCCCTGATTGATTTCTATTTTGAGTGTTTAGACTGTGTTATATACGTTATCAGGCAGTAAATAACACTACGCACTGTATCTTTTATTAGTTTTATCTGTAAAAAGAAAGAGTGCAATATCCTTGCTTTGAAATCATGACTTTATTAGCATTTTAGCACCATCACGAGTTATAGTATTTTTTTCTGTCCGAGACAAAGTCTGCCATTATCTTGTGTTGTACAAGATGTGGTCGGATAGTTGGCCAGAAAACAGCATGGTTTTATGTGTTCCCGTTTACATTCATCTTTGTATTTTATATTAGGATAGCCAAACACAAGAAACACTCTTTATATTAATTTTTATCCGGAAATTGATTTTTTTTTTAAATAGCAGACCTTTCGCTTTTGAAGTTAAGCTTAAAATGTTGCACCTACACCCCCTTTTCTGCAAAAAACACTGATTTCATATAACAAATATTATTATAAGCAGATATGTTCTTTGACTAAAAGTCAGTTCAACCCTCCTAAACTTCTTCATCTTTATGCAGTTCTTCGCAGAAAAAGGAGCAACTGGTAAATCAAATCCCAATTCCTTTAATCCCAGTGGATTTTACTTTAAGCAGCGATGGAAATAAAGTTTCCAGGAGAACGGCATTGCTATTGTGAAACCAAAATATATTTGTGACTTGCATATTTCATATCAAAGAATCCATTACGAAAATCGACTCATTTTATTAATATTTTTTGTTGAAATGATTATTTAATTCACAACAATAATTTTTATAACATCTATTTAATATAATATAATTGAAAAATTCGTTGTTGCTTAACATCCAATAGTAAATATGTCTTGCATTTTCAGTAAATGAGCATATTAATGAGTGCTGATGAATGAATCCTGCTTTTTATTTGACTAACACGCTGAGTCGGATTTTTATCGTGCTAGTACGAAGACACATAATGACTCTGTGCTGACCCCCATTTTTCATACTCCTAAACACTGCGCGCTTAACGAAGGCAGCAGATACCGATTTCAATGTTTTCAATGTTTTGGTTTAACCCAGCAGGGAATCGAACCAACGACCATCGACGATTACGGCGAGCATGCGAACCATTTTAACATCGAGACATTTCATTTATCTAAAAAACAAAGAAGTTGTGCAATACGTTTTAAGAAGAAAATGAACCACATTTATAAGGGATTTGTAATGTGAACGTAGTATACCTAGAAAATCTTTAAAAACCAAAGTTTGAACGAAATGTATAAATACAAACAGGAAGCGAAAGAAAACCGAAGGATCGGACAAAGTGGAAAATTGACAAACATGGTAATATCGAGATCACGAACAAGAATAGAAAACACGAATACATATAAAACTAAAACCAAACACAAAACTGTGGCGTACCCCACTAAAACATAGTTGAATTCAGGTGGTACGGAAGGTTAAGAAATCTATGAATTTCAAACTAGATTTATGTTCATTTCGATAGATGTGATCAACAATTTTTCAATTATATTTTTTAAGTTCATTATCATGTCATGTTTAAGCTTTACCCGGATGTGTTATTTATTTTAATTGATTGTTGGCTTACATACATGTTATTTCAAATTCATTTGAATTAAACTACGCGTGATCAAACATTTGATTATGAAGATAGGGTATACGAGCCAGCAGACAGATATATTAAATATTGTTGTTGATTATTTATGTAATCTTAATATGAGAAATACTACATCTATATGATCTAGTTAAACAGTAATTTCATGAGCCTTCATCGTCTTATTTCTTTATCAAGCAGTATTAGTAATGCAATTTTTAATTTTCAAAATTGACGTCGTGAGGTTAACATATTTGTCATAATGATTATGGTTATTTGTCATAAACATCATAGTCATGTTAGATGATGCGTTGCTGATCACTGATCTATTATTTTTGTTAACCTTACAACCCTTATTCAATAACTTTTGCCTCTTGTCCATTGTTTGACAAAACCTTAAACAGAATCCACAACCATTTTTACAAATATTTTATGTAATATTCTACTTAAAGTACAATGTATTTACCATTTTTGTTTTTTTGACCAGTGTCCTACATTTTATGCGGAGAAATATCAAAAAGTATAATATGTCAAGATAGAATATAAAATGAAACAAATATGCAGAAGTGCCGCAAAGCAGTTCGAATTGGAGTTTTCAATTGTTAAATTCTTTGACACGTATTCGCCATTGAACATTTCGGTTGCAATATTCGTACTAAAGTGTATAAATTATGGGTAAAGTTGATCAAACTTTAAGTTGCCTTTTTTATTTGACAGATTGCTGATTGTTTTCATCACATTCAAGTTCTTTTTGTTTTGGTTTTCCCAATTTGTTTGTTTCCACTTTGCTAGTTGCCTTTTTAGAAATTTGCACTTTTGATCCACAATGGAGTCAAACAGCTATATTTAGAGAAGAATATCATGAAGTAACGATTTTTTTTTGATGACCTGTATGTAGAGCTTCATTAAATACCTGTATGTAAACCAAATTTATTGCTATTTCAGGAAGTGGTTGTATTTCCTATTTCTGGTTTCTTGATATTCTGTTTTCATTATGTCACGTTTTTTTTTACATTCTGCTTTCACTATGTCACGGTTTCTTGATATTCTGCTTTCATTATGCACAGAGTTTAAAGAATACTTACTATTCTGTCCATACAGAAAGGAGAATATGACGAAACCGGTTAATACCTATCATTTTCGTTGAATGGAATTTTTTTAGTCATTTTAAATGCCGATGAATACTTTTTATCCATATTATATTTAGTTCCGAGATATGCATATTTATCTGCTAGGTATTGCTCTTTTCATTTTATATCAATCCCAACTACTCCACGCTTAATCGTGACAAAATCAGTAGATTTCAGATCATCCTAAATTCTAAACTTTGTAATATGCATCAGTATGGTAGTCATATTCACTTTCAAAAGTTTCTGCAGTTTCCTTTACATTACATTAAATTGAATTTAGATTTCAATTTAACAATGTTGTTATGTCGATCCTTGAAGAAATACCCCCTCTTCTTTGACTAATAACATGATAACACACTTACATCTTCTTGCTATAACAGACTGAAAACTGCAAACTTCATTAAAGAGTAACACTGAGACACAAAACCGAGACATTTCTCTACATTCTATCTGCTTTGGAGTAATCTGTTTCTTTACAAGTTCAATTCGACAGTTCAGACATCAAATGATGGAAGAATCTGCTCTGAAAAAATATTTTTCTGAACTAATATTCATTTCGCATTTTTATAAATATTTCATAATTAACTAGCTCCGTGATCATCTAGGATGTTTATAATTGAGGAAGTATAATTGACATGACTTTTAAAAATACCAAAACGTGATGTTATTGATAAAATAAATTGATAAATAACAGATAAAAGAAATCACGTGTACTTTACATACTTATTAATATTCATTTTCTTTCACTTCCTTAAACTGAACTTTTTTCGGTTTTATTTCTTTATTCCACACGATTTTAAAGACGGTCATCAAATCTTACGCAAGGTGAGTAACTTATATCGATCAGAAATGCATGTAATTAATATTAAACACAGAAACCGTAGCAGATACTGATTTTTGTATTATCATAGGATCTGCAACCTCTTAAAAGACAATTCTACTGTCACTTGGTGGGTGGCTGTCTCATGGACAATCATGCCACATCTCCTATTTTTATACATTTTGTCACTGTTGATGGTTAAAATAAAACTTATCGCAACTCGTAGGGAATCTATGGATCATTTGATCAAATAACTGTTGAAAT
>JAULBM010296807.1:0-15173 GCA_032357055.1 Geukensia granosissima | reverse complement strand
GAGATATCAGCAGTATTCTTAATTACTGTGTCAAACACATTACAGTGTCAAACAAATTATTGTGTCAAACATATTACAATGTTGTATTGTAGGCGACACACGTCTTCCGGGGAAGACTCAAAGCTAAGTCTTAATATGGGATCAAAGGTCTAAGAAAAAAGTGCAAATTTCGAAAGAAAGGGGTCAATTTATGGCTTAAAGAAGTTTCTTCATTGGTCATCTAGTGAAATTTAACACGAAACTTTTTTTCATTTTTCAAATACAGAGACGAAAATGGGAGGCCAGATTACAGTAGAATTATTTGTTTTTGGTATTTTAATAATAATTTATGAAACAGTAGAATTAAAAGTATCAATAGATTCAATGTTAATTTTCAGAGATGTATACATGGATGAGTCAGATGAGCAGAAGATCAAATACAGTAATATACACTTTATTTATTATCAAACAATGATGATTTGAGTTAGTTACAGATGGTGCTATTTTATGACTGCATAGTGTATTTTTCCAGGGAATAATAAATGGTTTATTTAAAGCATATATTTGATGAATTTGGGTAATATATGAAAGATAAAATAATTTGTACTTTTCGGGCAACTTTGTTTAAAATATTTAATTTGATATTAACCGAATGCATATAAATGTGCTTCTTGTAAATCGTTTGATTTTAATTTTTAATATGGTATGTCCCATGGTTTTTGTCTGAGGATACGAAACATTTAGAAATGTGATCACGGAATCATACGACGAGTGAAAATATAAAACATGATTAATCATCTAGAGTTTGATATCAAATTTACCAAACTATGATGCCGTTAACTTGAAACTCGATAATGAAGCGATTTTTTTTATACCGAGCACCCGTTTCAAAACAAATCACCTGCCAGAGGCAATACTCTAAAAAGGTTTTATAATGTCTTGTCATAACGTTTAATTGATGACCGTGTGTGTGAAAGGTCAGTTTGTATGTAATCTCGATATCCAATGAATTTACTCTACATTACCTGTTTCGTCACCAGACGAAAGTCTTGCCATGCAAGAGAAAGATGGTCTACCGGGCCTACAAAATTGAAAAGCATTAAACAGGTCATTTATTGAATTTTCCACATGACTGATGATAATAAACATCTAGCATTGTTTGTTAAAATTTGTTAAGTGAGTCATTTAAAACTATGCCGTTTATTCCCAGTTTTAAAACTAGATAACACGATGTTTTCAAAAGAGAACTTCAATCTCAAAAAGAGGTATACTGTTCTTAAACATACGAGTGTTACTGTTCGAAAAAGCTACCACTATAAATCTGCCTATGTCAGTAATGTTTAATAAGGTGCAAATAATTTGACATTTAGACCTATATTCCAAAAAAAAACTTTTCTTTTCCGCAAAGGGGGAAGCAAAACAAAATCTGGTCAGGACACAATTGCTTTTTCCCGGTCAGAAAATTAAGCGAGAGCTACCTCATGCATATTTATCGATTTATAGTAAGTAGTTGGTCAGCTCTGAAGGAAACGGGTTTTGGGGTTTTTCCATTTTATACCCTTTTCCCATATAGATCTTGTATATCTACATAACTTCGTTTTGTTCGGTAGTTATTATTTTTTAAATATATTTTTTAAATTGAATTAACAGAATAACAGGTGTCACACCTTAAATTTGATCTATCATCACATAGGTATGTTGTTCCATTCATGTCCTGCACCATAGATGACTGATAATATCCTATAAAAGAACAATCTTCAACTCAGTGACGAAAACCAACAGGTCTGTTTATTAATTTTGAATCTTTTCCGTTTCTTTTTAACATAAAATTAGACAAAATTCAGTTCGAAATTTATCTTTTATGTTTTTTCGTTATGCATAGATCTATTCCTCTATTATTTTACTAAGTTTTTCCTTTTGGTCTTTTTAACAAACTGCATTCTGTTTTTCGTACATTTTTATATATTAATTATTAGCTTATCGCACTGATATTATAGAAAAATTTCCCTTTACACTTTATGGAATTCCTATTTAAACCCATCTTTAATGACAAAATATTTTATTACTGAGACAGAACATCAAAGTGGATGCTCCATTAAGTTGCAGACATAGCTGTCGTGAAATAATTATTCCTTAAAAAGTTTAATTTATTTTTGAAATCAGTACACAAATTTGACCTTGCGATGCTTGTTACAATAGAAAACATATTTAATACCATGTACATGTATCATAATCTTGGGACCTTTCGTGTGCACTTGACCGTGCTTCTTTTTGGAAAGATAACCTTGGATTCTATGTTTCTGTTCTTTTTGTTTCTTTTTGGTATTTGCTTGTTTCGTGTTTGTTTTGTCTTGCAGACTAAAGATTTCGTTTCTCTGACATAGATACTAAAATCTGATTGATTATTTTTAACTGTAAGCAATGATAATGTTTAAGTTTCTCTGTAATGCTTAATGGTTTCCCATTCTGTGACTACAACACAATTCAATTTTCTATGATAAATGTTGTTTTGAGTTATACTACAGATTAAGTTCAGTTGATAATGCGTATCAAATGAATGATTTTTATGATCAAATGGACATTTTACATATAGCCAAAACAAAGTCAACTCAAACTCATTGTGTGCTCAATATTATCTACTTTTAAAGGCTGACATTGTTACTATGTCGCTTATTATGTTAAGTCAGTTTAACAAATAATTACTGCAAAGAATGTACCTTCAATTGTTTCTACACATAGAAACATAATGTCACATGGTACACATTTGTAAGGATTTTGTGTTCCACATTTGCAACTGTCTTTCCTGCAACAAGCACATGTCTTGTCATCTTCATTCCAGGGACAAGGACATGACATACTAGTCAACAATGGCCCTTCATCATCTACAAGTATTCGATGTCCGATTATAACCTAAGAAAAATTACATGCGAATTTAAGTGTGACACATTGGTATAAAGCAATGGATTTGTGATTATAACTTGTTCAAATATGCATGTTGATAATATCAGTGTAAAAAGTCACGGTCTAATTTGTTAACTAACATTAGTTTCTTTCACCTTTTCCCACTTCTCTTGTGTAAAAGAGTTTGTGGATTCAAAGCTTTTGTTCCTTTTGTTTACGATTATCTTTTAATTTGTTTCAAATTTGTCTTGTCTCTATGGACTATGCACTTCTGATCTCTCACATGGGTATTCTACACTGGACTTTAATGATTTCTCTTTGTTTTATTTCAAATTTTCTTGAAAACATCTTCTGTCACTTGAATAGCTTTATATTCACATATTGACATGAGAGTAATACTACGTTTATTCCCAAGGTAGTAACTATTTCTCGAGGCAAAGCTGAGAGCAGTTGTTGGTATCGAAGGGTCAACCGAAATGCTATAATTCTCATCCCAAGTGTTCTATCATATTTAACCCCTCGGTCCAATAATTTCAGTTTAACAACTTCAATTGATGTTATGCACAGTAAAACAGCCGGACAGACGACGACAGATTCATATTCCACGTCACTTTCAACATTACTAGAATGGTAGTTTAATTATGAATAATATTGTTGATTTAACCATCATATAATAACAGAAATAATATGAAAAAGTTATAACATTTACATCTAGTCTTTTGACTATTTACCTCCAACAAACAGACATTATAAAATAGCATTAATATTTTACTTTTTGTATACAGAATATTTCTACAGAAGTAAAATGTTGGATTTGTTACCTTTGTCCCGATTAAGAACGAATTCGTAATATTGTAAGACATTACTGAAATCATCATCCCCAGTCCTCCAACCTCTATAAACAGTTTCATAAACAATGTAATTTTTTTCTGTATTAATGTAAGCTTCCGCTGTAGTATCAATGGTGACATTGAAAATCATTCTCGATAAGTGCGGAAAGGACACACGTGGTAACTACAATACAAAAAAAAACAACATTGAAATTATCAAATTAAATACAGGTTTACCCATGTTCAATAAATATGGTTA
Source organism: Geukensia granosissima (assembly GCA_032357055.1). Classification (NCBI taxonomy): domain Eukaryota; kingdom Metazoa; phylum Mollusca; class Bivalvia; order Mytilida; family Mytilidae; genus Geukensia; species Geukensia granosissima. The sequence continues at coordinate 11,204 of JAULBM010296807.1, read as the reverse complement.
TAGTCCAGTCAATCTAGCAAAAATTTGACCTTAACCTAAAACTAAATACAACAGAAGAAATTAACATATTTTGTTTTAAGAATAGTACAAAGATTTACCAGAAAAAAACCCAATAAAATAATGCAGGTAAAATGATTTGAGCCCAAAGAAAATTCCTATGGAACTTTTCATTAAAAAGGGAAATAACTCTGTATAAATACCATTGAAATTTAAATCTTAATTGCAGTTTTTCCATTGAAAAAACTGGAAGGAAAGTTGTTGTTTTTGTGTTTATTAGAATAATTCTAACAATTATAATTCAGTATCAATATCTATTTTCAAGTTACAAAAAAATGTATAAGTATTTTTAAGAGACCATCCACTTTTCCACAATAATTAAAATTATATTTAGCATTTGGGTTTAATTTTAAAAAAAATAAGTTGTTTGTGTTGAATAATTATTTGCATATATAATGATTATGAATTTCTCAATTTACACATCACATATTAAAAAGTAAGCATTTTCTCAAATCAATAATAATAGATAAAAAAGTTTATAAATAGAATTGACTTTATAAGAAATTTTGCACACATCTACAAGAACTGAACATTACTGAAGCATTTTAATTGGTGATTGTTTTAAAATGCACGTCTACCAATGTTACATAAATATGGTTAATTTAAATATTCTATCTAGGCATTTTAAGAAGTATTCTCTTATCCGGAGCATTAAAACCAAAACGTTGGAAAAACAAGATCCAAAGATTGTAATATGAAGTATTCAAATAATAAAAGAAACCGAAATAGGCAGCCATTTCTCTAGGCAAGGTCATTAACCATGTGCAATACCAGGCATGAAGACTTCTTAGTCATTTTTATGAGTTAAGAAATTAATTATTGCTGAACAATTCCAAAAAAAAATAATCCATGCCAGCCAAGATTGACAACTGGGCTGGTTTAAAAATACAAGATTACCTATGTTGAATAAATACGGTAATTCTAATATGAACTTTTTAAGGAAAATAATGCACATTTCAAGAAAACGAAACTAGACATAAATAAAAGGATTCGATTAAAAATCAATCGTACAATATTTAATACTAAAACTGACAATCTCGCTGCTTTTTTCCATTTACCTAATCATCATTATTTTCTAACGAAATAGTAATAATCCTAATGTTAATGTCACCGATCCAGAACCCTGCTCTGCGTCTCATTCGCCGGAACATGAATCTATCCAACGTCATAAATTTTTCTTGTGTAATGACATGTGGTCTAAAAACAGCGTTGGTCAATGAAATATATCCGAATAGAAATTCAAAGCATAGACGATTTATATACAATTGCCTTAAATTTGTTTATTCACTGCATTGATTCTTTAGCAATATTGTTACCATGGACTTATTTTGGGCATACATTCAGTGCCACGGGCTAATGTTCATTTTCCGTTCCAGAACAACATAAACTTAAACTCTACTTTGTACTTGCTAGAATTTTGTATACAAAAAGGAGATGTGGTGTGATCGTCTATGAGACAGTCATTCAAAACCTTGTTAATTTTCAAATTAAACATCTACAGGTTAGCCTTAGTAAAGGCTATATATCCACACCCTACAGCAGCTGTAGAACGCCCAAGAAATAAAATGTGATGATATTCAAATGTAACAAAAATCAACCAAATTCCAAAATTTCTCATTCGAAAAAGATCCGTGTGGAGACAGTATTCGACGAAGAAGGGAGAGGATAGGGATCCAAAAACTGAGTTTAAACCCGCTTTTCTTGCATGCGTCTGTCCAAAAGCAGGACTTGTGTTTGTCGGATCGTCCTTGTGTGGTGTTTATCATTTTTACTCAATGTTATATTACATATCGTTTCGACATTTGGTCACTTACTTGTAAAATTATCTGTGCCATTTAGTGCATAGCAGAAGTATGGGCTTAGGTGTAACCTCAAAAAATAGAGACGTGTCTGGTATATAGATACACTAATACAAATAGTTCTATGTGAACAAAAAACCTTACCTCGAAGTAAACAGTGTGGTCTTCTTCATACTGATTAGCGTGTTTTACAATATCATAAAAGCGTTTGGTTGAGGTCTCAAACTTGACTGTTGGGGGTAGGTGTAATGCCACTGACACGTCGTATGCTGTTCCATTTGATTGGTCAACGTGATTTATTGTCATTCTCAATTTAGAGTGTATTCTGCAAAATATGCCGGATAAAACACTTAAGGACTGGAAGCAAATCCCCCCCAAACAATAAATGTTATTTTCTATAAATGAAAACATGAAAGCTGAATAAAATTACAGTCATTATATATAAACAGTTGTGCTGTTCTGATTGGTTACCGTCCGTCGTGTATTTTTGGATGCTCAGCTATAGCCATTGGAGGTAAACTCTGCGTCAGAGTTTGTTGGAATGGATAAAAACGTTATGAAAGAAAAACTGTCTGCCGTTTTCTTATAAAATAATGTTTATTCTGTAGATTAAAACAAAGTGTAATTAAGTTGCAATAATTCTTTTTAGCAATCATATTTTAAGCAGCGCAGAGTTTTAAATTCTCTACGGGGATTTGACATTGTAACGTCAGCCATTTGTTTGCCGGAAGTGGCTCTTTGCACACGCTAGCACGAGACCAGGAGTACACATTGTCAACGCTGCGTAATAACTAAGCAATAAAACTGGAATAAGATAACTTGCAAAAATCGTTTGAGGCGCATCTGAATGGAAATTTAACAGTGATTCTTCTTATATAAAAGGCAAGAGAAGACCCGTAAAATAGAAGTGTGTGCATTTTAAAAAAATTACCTTATTAAGGTCAAACTTAAGCGCTCCCGGCCAAACAGAAGATGACCGACCCTTAATGTTAAATCTCCGTAGGGAAAGTCAGGGGCAGATGATTGTACGTAAAACGTTATTTCACAGCGTAAAACATAAACAGTTAACTGTGGGATAATTCTTTTTTTTATTAAAAATAAAAACAAAGACAGAAACGCACAAATAATTTAATAAAACTCTAAAATCACATTCCATAAAAGCCTGACATAGAGTATAGGTGATGAATGGTAATCGAGGAAAACTTTCTTCTTTAATTTTTTATTATCAACAAAATGGACTTAATATCAATTTTCAAATATTTGAACTAAATGTCAAATTGGTCGAAACATGTGTTGAAAAGTTTGTTTTCGTCTGTTTCAGTAGTTATTCCAAACACTGGATTTTGCTTCCTTTTTCGATTTGTTTGGAATTGACTACTTCTTTTTCGCACTTCCTATGTTTTGGTCTAATGCTACTGATGAAATGTTACTCCTTGAAATGTACACACAGCATATCAAAATTCACAATATATATTTAACATTGGTCAACTTATATTGTTTTTCCAGTTTTGTCTTGAATCTTTCTGAGATTTTCGTCAGCTGCATCGATACAAATAAGTGGCCAATCAATAAAAAATAAATCCGCTTTTGAGGTATTTCCTTTCACAAATAAAAAAGTTAGGTCCTACGGTAGCGAAATAAAATCTTCATTATTTGTGAAAGAAAATACCTCGAAAGGGGCTTATTTTGAAGACAAATTATTCAGCATTTTTGACGAAGTAAACCTTATTTGTATTCCTTTGCATTTTAACACAAGATTCGAAAATCGCCACCCTATCGTGTTTAGCCACTTTTGTAGTTCATGACCTTGTTAGTGTATGTAGTATATTTAGTATATTTTTTATAACGCGTCCTGCTCCTGTGCTTCATACCGGCGCAAGCATGTTTCTGAACAAATAAAATTATATCTTACTTCCCATCTTTTACAGATCGTTGAAATTCTATCAAGTCAGCGTTGATAATTGGACGTTTCGGACTAGTGGCGACGTCATCATTAATACTAACATTGACACTACTGACCCAAATATAATCGTCGTTTACTTTATAACCAATCCCCATTTCCATGATATGTCCAGCAGTGTAGCCTAGAAAACAAAACATAAGAAAACTTTCTATACTCTATGTCAGAGTTTGCCTGAACGGGCAAAAAGGTTATGAAAGAAAAACCGTATTCTTATAAATTAGTGTAACTTGCAATAATCCTTTTAGTAATCGCGAATTTTAATTATCGACGGGAATTTTACATTATAAAATTAGCCATTTGTTTGCTGAAAGATGCTAATTGCACGCTTAGCGCGAGACCGGGAGTATACATTGTCAACGCTACGTAATGAGTAATTAAACTAGGAATAATCATAGTGGCGCATTTTAAAAGTAATTCTTATGATATGTATCTCAAGAGGGGTCCGAATGAAAAAAAATGTTTGCAATTTTTTCAAATAACTGATCTAGGTCAAACTTCAGCGCTCCCGCCAAAAACAAAGATAGCCAACCCTCAACGTTAAATCCCCGTAGAAAAATTCAGAGGCAGATAATAGTTTGTAAAACGCCTTTGCATATTGTAAAGCATGAACATTTAACTGTGGGATAATTCTTTCTTTTGATTTAAAATTAATTCAAAGGTGGCATGGATACGCACAAATAATTTAATTAACCCCGAAATTCGCCCTCCAGAAAAGCTTGACATAGAGTATAGAACTTTCCTTTTATGCCGTCTTTCGTCCAGAAGTTATACTCCAATTAGTTTTATCTTTATTTCGTTTGTGGAAGGAAACCCATTTCAGCCCGAAGAAAATTCGGATGACATATTGCTATTCTTCCGTTTCTTTATTACAATTGTTCTATCAATTAATCATTAATTGTCCTCAGCAAATCTTTAAAATCGTAAGACCTAGCTTATATTTGGTCAGAAATTGGCAACCTATATATATGTATATGCTATATGTAGATGTATATAATGAGAAAAAATATTATTTTCCAAACTTTCCAAGATGGCCGTCATCTTACGTTAAAAAATTTGCTAATTATTATAACGGAAATGCTTGAATCTTGTTACAATTTTTCCAAAAAATGATTTGTCGGAACCTATGTCAAACACTGGATCGGTTCAAAAATGGCGTCCAAACTCGGTTAAACTCAACATTGTCCGATTTCAACCAATATTGATGTGAAGGGATATTTTAACGTGGCAATGAGATTCAACCTTCTTTTTCTATAGTGTCAGTAAAAGCAAAACTGTAATCTAAATAAAGATTTCGGAATACAGGGATTCGGGTTGACATCAAGCATTGCTTGCAATGGCAATAGAATGTCTAGTCGTATCACCCTGAACGAAAGACGGATGACAAACTGTTATTTTGCCGTTTCTTTTTTCTTCCACTGAATTATTGTCCGGAGCAAATCTCAATAACCTTAAAATAGAGCTCAGTCATATTTAGTAAAAAAATCAATATTCATGTGCAGATGTGCAGCATGTGGAAATAATTTTCAAATAAGAGATTCGTTATCTAGGATGCTGTCAAGAAGATTTTTGTTTGCAATTCTTAAACGATGGTGTGATGGTCAGATCTTTTTATGAAACAAACCTTTGAAGTCCTGTAGCACACCCTTGCATGAAATTGTCAGTGTTAACATGGCATTTCCATCCGTCATGTTGAAAGCAGGAAACTTAATTGTTGCCATGTCTTGTTCAGATGTCACACTGCTAGAGAACATGTCAATTTCAGAATTCAGTCTGGAATGTAGTATATCTGTCGCGCCTAGATCTTCCCCTGTAATTCTGGACACTGCAAAGTCTACAACCGTCATTTTGGCCTCTGTCAATGAACGTATGAATGTTTTTATCATCATGTAAATATTTTGAGTGAATTTTTTAAACATGAGAGAAATAAACAAACAAAAACATTCTAAAAAGTCATTCAATTGACCCTCAAATAGACTGGTATATAATTTAAACTCTCTTAACTTACTTTTTGTTTGAATGAATATTTTTTTCATTCTGTTCTGAAATCTGAAATAATATGAATGCAATGATTTAAACGGAAATACATGCGTTTAATTTTTTAACAAGTTTTGCTTCAGAATGGTTCAAGTACTTACCGTCTACGTTATATGGCATATACAGCTTGGCAAAAGCCCTGTCAACACCTGACATCGGAAGGGTAACGTTTGCATTAAAAGAGCTTTGTTCTTTCATCTTGATAGACACTGGGGAGGTCTGAGATACATTGAAACCTGGCACAAATACGTGAATTGGCTCCGAATATAAAATGGCCGGTTTACCACTTGATGGTTGTACTTCTATAACGCTGCGAACATTCGTCAGCGCTGAAAGTAAGGTTTTATATTTGTATGTGACGTCACTCAAAATCCTTTAATACACTATTTCTGCTGTGGAAAATATTGTGATTTAAAGTTAATACATATGGCTAGAATTTGCTTTATGTATTTAGAATATATAGTTACCAGTGTCAGATTTTCTATAGCGAAAATAAGACATTGACTTCGCTACAGTTTTCGCATTGGCATTTGCACAAACCATGTTTTCTTTGACTTCTAATGATATTTAAACACTAAATCCAATTGAACGTTTTTAATAGACAACCTGGTGAAGGAAAACTTGGTTTCCTTATCGGTTGCTTTTAGGTTTTTAACTAGCAGATAACAACTGCGAGTACACTTTTGTTTATCTTGTATCAAGTTTTAATTTATTTGTTATTGGTTTTCAGAATCGATCTCAAGTATTAAATCCATTTCAACCGATTTTTAAAGTGTTTTATTGCTGTTTTGTGACACACCACTGTCCAAGGTTATCGGGAGAGTTAAGCGCTCACCAACCGGTTCAACCCACGCCACATACTAAAGTGCCTGTAGAAGTTTAAATGCTACTGTCATTAAGTGGGTGGCTGTCTCATGGACGATCATGCCACATCTCCTATTTTTATAATTAATTGTTATATTACGCATACAGTTGTTTCTCGTAAATATTTCTACGATTTTCCACTCGGACTGCACCTACGTATACAAATATGTATCTTGATACCGATTAAAGTTAAAGGATTCCACGACAGGTACCGCGCGAGTGACAGAGGATTACCCTACCGGAGCACCTGATCTACACATGTTTTGTAAAGGAGTTCGTTGAGATCAAACCTTTATTTTGTTTGTTTCTGGCTTCTCCTATTGTTTCGCGGTTGTCTTGTCTATTTATATTTTGCTCATATTGAAGTAACGATTTGGGCTTGATATTTACATATATAGATCTCAACATACTTGATTGGCTATAAGACTACTGTACGGAAAGTCACAACAGTTTTGATTGTCTGTTGTTTTTGTGATTTCAAATATAGGGTTTATACCCTTACATTATTAAAGACAAAAAATCAAAACAAAAGAATACAATGTGTCTCAAATTCTCAATCAGAATTCATCACAAATATGGCAAACATTTTACAGTTTTTAAACACCAAATCTGTTGGTGATCAGCTAACATCACAAACATGGCGAAACTTTTGATCAACGTTTTTTGTAATAAAATTGAACTCAAGTTCACGTTAACGTACAATATAGGAGAAAATGTAAATCTTTCTCTAGGATTCACAGTCTTTTTTCTTTTTTTTATTTTTAAAGTTTTCCTTGTTCTAAATTGAATGATCGCTTATCCTTAATTAAGTGATATTTTAAGCGTCTTTTTATGAATGATTTGTGGTATGTCATATTCAACTTCAGTTTGTTTGACAAATGCTGGAAAAAAGTTTTTGATTCGAGTGAAACAAACCTTCAATTTGCATGATGAAGCCTCCAAAAGCTGACTTCAGTGGTACATTGTTATTTTGCAAAGTTATGATGGCAACTGAGCGGTCTTCGTTTGGCTGAATTTCCTAGGAAACATAAACGAAAAATGTACACATTAATTTTAATGACTTGTTGGAAAAAATTGCAATTCGTTTTTGATTTGTTATATAAGGAATCTAATTATCATTTAAATCATACCATATTTTCATGTTAAAGAAATGACATCTGATCATACCTGATCCATGGGTTTCAGTGGGAAGTTTCCAGATACTACTTCTGATTTCATCTCCACATTAATTCCTCCGTTTGGAATGGACCACATTATCTATAATATTATTATTAAAAAAGAAGGAATCAAAAAACATATTTATTACTGTTTAATGTTAAAAGATACAACCCGACTTTATTTTTCCTGTCGACATATTTCTACTATATGTCTTTCTTTTCGAAGCTTGGGAAACTATAAAGCCGTGACCTATTAAAATTCAGTTACAAGTTGATTTGATTAATTTTTGTTAATTAATCTATTACACAAGTTACAATAAAAACAAACCAAAAAGAAATGCTTTTGGGTTGATGTGATGTCATATTACTTTAAAGATGACACCAGCATCACATGTCACGCCTATCTCAGCTTATTAGGTTAATCTTCTTGTCGAGTTAAACATTTGTGCTGGTTGTATAAGTTGATGACGTTGTTAAATAGATGCTTTTGTTAGTGTTATCAAACAATGTTTTACAGAAAATTCCTGCATTTGTTAACAATCGAATGCACCTAAAAATACGGAAGGCCTCTAAAAGTATTGTACTAAGTAGTTGTCCTTGCCCTCAGGTTTGTCTACCCATTTCGATTTGAGTGCTTCTTTTACTATGTTTGGATCTCGGACATCGTTTGTTTTGGTCCTAATGTTACTGATAAGAAGTTACTCCTTGAAATGTACATAAAGCATACGAAAATTTAGATTTAATGGGTTCATTAATTGGAGAACTGCAATTTGGTTTATTTACAGGATTTTTACGACTTGTCAATATTGTGTACCTACCTTCAGGGATGATCCTGATATCAGCAAGTTGATGTGTGTTAAATCATTGGTACCAGTAAAGTTCAGATAGAACTTAAAGTTGATTTTATCTCCAACTCGATAATTTTCTGATCTAAGAAAGTCGTTATCAGAGTTGGAAGTCACAAGTTTAACAATGTCTATCCGGCCGGACACATTAAACTCCCCTTTGCATCCTATAAACAATGACAGATGGAACTTATATCAGAGATGCATATTTACTCACTAATAGATTGCTTAACCTTTACATATTACTTATACCCACTATGTTTGACATCAGGACTCTTAAACAACAATCTAATACAGTTTGTCTATCCGTTAAAAACTTTCCTAAAACGTGTGTTCTCCTTTAAAAACTACCCTGATAAAGTTTGTTTCTCCTTTGAACACATCCCCATCTAAAATATATCTCTTCCCCTGAGGAACTCTCCTGATAAAGATAGTCTATCATCGGAACCATCATCCTTTATAATTGAAGTATGGTAGTGTGTTCTTCAACACTTCTTGATTGAGTGTATAGAAAAGGTAAAGTATATCTCATTTTAACTATCACCCTCATCAAATGTATCTCTTTTTGTACAATTTCGTTGATGATTTGTTCTCTTCTCTGAAAAATGCCTTAATAAAGTAAGTCTCTTCTTTGAACAACCCTTCTCTATTTTGAGAAGAATAACCGAGATGATGCATAAAATGAGCTGTCATTTTTTTGTGAACGGTACACAAAAACAGGAGAGTCTGTGAATGAATAGAAGGTTGAATAAGTTCAAAGATTTTAAATTGTGTAAGGGACTTGTAAACTATAACAAAAGTTGTAAATCTAAACTGGGCTCCTGTTGAGTAACACATCGCTACACTGCTTCGTAGCTATGGACGGTGGACTAATTTATTGTACATCCTGGCGAACGTTTCACAAAAAGTCGTAAGACTTACGATTACTAGTAAGTCCTGTGTTACGTTAGTACGTTACGACCACTCGTAACATTTACAACCTTTTGTAAGGGCTCAACTATACTTTGCGCGATTTTCGCGATTATTAAAAGTATAAACAAACCACGACAAGTATAAAAACCCAGCTATTTTCGCGCGACGTCTCGCGACTGTCGCGCGTCGACGGTCGCTTTTGTAGTATAAATGAGCCCCAACGTTCGATTGATTTGCACCTTAAATTTGTCGTTGTCCAAAAAAGATTTTAAGACTTGTATAGTCATTCGCATCACGACGGTCGCTATTTGTAGATAAGGTAGTTTGATAGAATTGAAGTTCTTTTTAATTTTTGGCACCTTCTTTAGACAAAAGATTAAAATATAACATGTTTTTCACTCTTTAAGTAGTACCAAAATGTACTTACCATATACAAGAAGCAGTAAGACCAGTACCGACAGCATTATTTAAAGTTTGTGAAGGAAATGTGACTAGATCTAATATGTCAAAAGTTATAAATTTTGTTGCTTGTTTATTGCGAGCGCATCATTGACATTGATATAAACAAGACTATCGAAATTGTTTATTGCATTGGAAATCCATTGCAAAATAGTAAAAACTGCAACAACACTCATTAAGAATGTAAATGACTTCATTTCAACGTTTGGATATTTTTATTGTATTAAATCCCGTGTTAGTTGTTTTAGGATACTATAGTTTCTTCCGTTGATTATCTCTAAAACTAAATAAGTATGGGCAGTAAAGGCCTTATTTGGCACCCATTTATAATTATAAAAATTGTCTCACATCTTTTATTTCTTATTAATTTCAAAGTTGAGGTAGGAGCGGGAAATTTAGCCTAAGAAACTGGTCACCTACGGGCCGCTCATTACGAGCTTTTGCAAAGGGATCGTTAACGTGCTGAGATCGTGGCATTTTCCAACACGGGAGACGGCAGAAACGTTCCCTTCCAACGGGTTGAAAATTTATACATCCCGCCAAACGAACGGGCACCCTTTAGAAGAAACCGAGCAACCAATTGCTTAACCCCGGCTGCTTTCGGGGTGGTTGAGTACCGGTATTTATACATCCCACGCAACCAACGGACGCCCATTTAGCAGATGTTCTACCTACAGGCGGAAAAACTGAACGGCCGGCGAATTTATGCATACACCGGGCCACCCTCGAGGGGAAAGGAAGAAAGCCGAAGGAAAAAAACGGGAAAAGTCGTCAATCACTGCATTTTCGAGACCACGAACAAGACGGTATATAGTGTATATATAATATTTAAAAAAACATAGAACTATGAACAATATAGACCCAACGAAAAAATAGGGGGATGAGCCGAAAGAGTAAGCAGATCGGACCTCTTAAAAACACCTGCCGCATTTCCCATATTCAAATCCGGTATTTTGCATTTCAGGGAAATTAAGAAGGTTTCATGAGATCACAAACTCCAGGCGAAGAAAGCGAATACCTTGTTTGGGTACACTCCGCAACTTAACAGGAAAACATTTGTCTTCAGGGACCACCCGTAACGTTACCGCATCCGTAAACATTCCGGAAAGACTCC